>JAABOM020024994.1:0-18001 GCA_011800125.2 Solanum clarkiae
ACTCGAATTCTATGAAAACACTTGAAACACTGCACTCAAAACCTAAAATATACTATTTGTATTATTTACAAACAAGTTCCTAAGTTAAATAGAAAATCTGGTCGATGTCTGCTATGGTTAGCATCTTGCATTTTGGACTTCACTACTATGATTCGCCTCTACGAGTCGTAGTCTGGTCTATGACTTGTAGTGCCTTCTCATAGTCCACATTTGCATTTCTTAGTCCAACTTTTATCAACACTAGAACTTGATATGAGGCTGCCCTAGCCTGTACGAACTATAGAAGGGACTGACTCGTACCAGGGGCTCGTATAGCTTAACATCACATTTTCCATAATTTGGTTTAAACATTAGACGTATATACAAGAACACCTCTATGACTCGTAAACTGGGCTACGACTCGTAGAGGGTCTCGTATGCCCTAAAAACCAACAAACTCTACAACTTTTTCCAAGATTAAGCCAACTTGTATTTTCTGCAAAAACAAACAATGAAACACTTAAAACCATAAAAGTCGCATTGAGAACACATAAAATCCCTTGTTTTATACATCAAATATGTTGTATTTTGATATCACATCAGCAAACAAATCCAATATCGGCACTGGAGATATAGTCTCTGGTAATGTAACTGGTGCCGCAAGTGATGCCATCAAATCAGCCCAAAGCTTCTGGATCACCATCCACATGATGATAAATCTAAAGGTCGGGCCTCGACCAATATCTTATGAACTCTGTCGTCAAAGGTGTCGATATTGGCATCCACGATGAAAATACATTCCTGAATAGTAGCGATCATGAATGCCTACATCCAACCCTCCGAGTTTGAAATAGCCTGGCAGAACCAAGGCCAAATCTTCTGAATGAGCTGATCAACTAGGACTCAACATGTAATAGTCTCTGCGCCATGACCTAAGTAGAAGCGGCAGATACGTAGACCATGCCCTTCATAGGAGGCTGCGAAATAGTGGACTCTAATGCAAAAGCAGTAATAGTGTGCCCTCTCTCTTCATCCCTACCACACTGCAAGGGCCTCTTCTCAATAGTAGCAGTAGAAATGGTGGTGTCGATCTCTGTACCCTCAGGTGGTAGCACTAGGGCGAACACCTGTGGCATAAGTGGGGGTTTTGCTCACTAGAGTGCCACCGGGTTCTCATCAACCTTGATCATGCTGGGCTCCTAAGTGTGCTGGGCCTTAACTAATCGGTCCAACTGGTGTAGTATATAAATCAAACACGGGAAAGGGATAGAGGTGGCCCTCTTCAATGTGTCCTCATGTATCTACTCGATGATGAGGCGCACCCAATCTATATCATAGCCAACTAGCATGTTGGCAACCAAAACAACACACTCTAGCATAAGTGCATTATCTGCAAGTTTTGGCCGAATATAGGAATGAACAGCGGCTCAAAAGAATTTGGCGGGGAAGCTGAGAAAAGCCTTGGCGATAAGCTCTATATGGGTGGTGACCCAAGTGGGTTTCGGATGGAAACCCTACTCTGCAATAAACCCGACCACCCATCTCAGTAATATTTCTCAATGCTCAGGATCCTTAATGATCAGTGAGTTCCTGGCCTCTCCAACCTGTAATCGAAATCCCCTGTGGATCTGGGGGCATAGTACTCAGGACTAAAAAGCATATGACGGATGTTCTCTTATAAAATATCAACCCGCCACCCCTCACTCATGTCTCTATCAGCTTGGGCTGAGTGAGAGGTTTCTTCCCCTTGGAAAAAGAAAGGCGGATGGTGGCTACTGTAATGACTTGGCCCAACACTATGAAGTATTGTCCGCTCTTAGGCCTAGCCCATCACAGATTTGTCACTTTGGGATCACCCCAAAAGGCACCTCACAGTACATAGACTAGTCCATTACTTTATATACCTAACATCTCTCCTGTGTTTTTGCCAATGTGGGACATCTCTTCTCAAGATGGGTTGTTACATATACCCTCTCTATAGAATCAGCGTCCTCGTTGAGGTTTGCCCCACCGCATGGTTTGCCTGGACTCATCACTAAGGTTTGCCCCGCCTCACCGGGATTTACCCAAACTCAGTTGAACTCTAGGTCCACATTGACAAGGCTGACAAAGAAGTGGCTCTAATACCATCTGTAACAACATGGCCTAACACTATGAAGTACTGTCCACTCTTGCACCTAACCCATCATGGATTTGTCCCTTTGGGCTCACCCCAAAAGGCACCACAACATATAGACCGGTCCATTACTTTATATACCCAACATATCTTCTATTTTTTGGACAATATGGGACATCTCTTCTCAAGATGGGTTGTTACACACATCCTTTCTATAGAGTCAACATCCTCGTTGAGGTTTGCCCCAATGCATGGGGTTTTCCTAGACTCAGCACTGAGGTTTTCGCTACCTCATTGGGATTTACCTAAGCTTAGTTGAACTCTAGCCCCACATTGACAAGGATGACACAGGAGTAGCTCTGTAACGACTTGGCCCAATTTTATGAAGTATTGTCCGATCTTATGCATAGCCCATCACGGATTTGTTCCTTTGGGTTCACCTCAAAAGGGGCCTCACAGTATATAGACCAACGCATTAAATTATATACCAAAAATCTCTCTTGTATTTTTTTCCTGATGTGGGACATCTGCTCTCAAGATGGGTTGTTATAACTGCGTAGGATGTATAGAACTCCCTCATCATAATCGGGGAGTAATGTCCAAGTGACTCTGTCAGCCACTTGAGCCATGCCTAATCATCATGTCTTGGAGACTGGGGATAGGGATAATTCCATCAGCTATCACTTTGGGCTCCTAATAGATGGAATAGGTTGGCTGCCTCACTATTTTGACTACACTCCCTCCAAGTATACCACCTCCATATCCTCAAGACACCACAAACTAGAGAAGTCATTTGGTATTGATGGTGATGATGGTGCGACAGAGGACTAGACATCTGCTCCTTCCTTAGATCCCTCCTTAGAACTAGACTCCTCTCTAGATGGAGTAATCTATGACATGCTGCTACCATCACTGCCTCCCTCGTCAAAAAGGGAAGAACCAGTAACCGGAGCATGAGGCTTCCTAGCTCTGGAAGCAACTCTAGTCTTTGGTCTACAAGCCTTTGGTTCCGATTGGGTATCAAGTATCTCTAATAACCCGCTCAACTGAGGGGTCTGTTCTGTATTCGAAGGCTCAATATTCGAAGGCTCATCCCTAAGCTTTCCCCTTAGATTCTCAATCTCAGCATGTCTACCTTTTGGGGCCATAGTACTTGAGATATAGAAATAAATACACCATGGTTAGCCCCAAAAATCAAGAAAAGGAGTACAAAAAGATATCTAAGTGCAGTTGCAGAAAGGTTCTACAAAATCCCCTTTACGAGTCGTAGTGGATACCATGAGTCATAAAGTGCTCTCGTAGACTAGTGGTTCAAACAAATTTTGGTTAATGGAAAAGTCTACAAGACCAGGTACGACCCGTAAAGTGGTTTACAAGTTGTTGACTGGGTCGTAGAAAATTCCAGTAAGTAATAAAAGTCAGGCACTATGACATCTATATGAGTCATAAAGTGATCTATGACCTATAAAAGGGCTCATCTAATGGATACCTAGAAATATCAAGTTTCTGAAATTTCCCACGAGGGGCAATTATGAGTAGGTCGTAAAAGCCACTTGTGGACCAGAAATCTTAGTCACTTGAGTTTCTAAGTCCATCGTACAGACCCCAAAAGACATTTTCTAACAACTAATTTATCAGCATCGAAGCAAGGATACACACCTACAAGATTAACATAGAACAACCTTTCCCCAAAACATGCCTCAAACATCCACACCCCATCGAAAATGATTAAACATGAATTATGCTAGATATTCCAACCACTCCTATTTGATTTATACGAAAACATGCACCTACGCCATCACCCGTCAATTTACAATCATAATCATTCAACAACATTCAATCACACATGGTGGATAGTTCAATAGGTACAACAATGATCATTCATAAAGCCAAAATACCGAATCCCGGATTCAATGAATCAATTCAACCAAGGGCAACTCAATTTCATATAACACAATTGAAATTTAACAAGGATTTCATGTTTAAACATCTTGCCCCATAAGATTTTCAAATCAATCAAGTAAACAAAACAAATTAAGGGCTAAAAATTAAAACGAGAACTTCCCAAGAGTGGGTATTAAGTTGAAGAAAAGAAAGCGGATGAATGATCATAAAACCCTAGTATTACCGAAAATCTCACCATAAAAACTGCCACAGTAGTCGGAAATTGATCAGAACAACAAGGGTAGGGATCGGTTGCGTGATTTTAGGTCAAATGTGGGGTCAAAATAATTTGAGCCCTCCTTTTATACTTTTATTGGGTCATCTAAAAATTAACTGGGCCTGGGTCTATAAAACATCGATTACGAGTCGTAGATAGCTCTATGGCTCCTAAGTCATGATTTTGCAGATCCCTCCATACTTCGACAAATTTCAGGAGCTTACCTTGGATCCATGAACCCCATTAACGTCTCGTAGTTTGATCAGACAAATTGTAAAGTTGGCTTGTTAATTGGAGTGCACAGTTTTCCTACTTACTAGGAATTTTTATGAGATGGGGTATGAGTCGTAAACTACTTTACGACTCGTAGACCTAGTCGTAGAAACTTAACCTGATACTTTTTTCAACTAAATTTGCTGACTTAGTCCTATACCTGCATAATCTTCATAAAATACACTGTTACCTTATACGCAATCAATCTGTTGTCCAAAATTACAATCGAAACAAAATAAAGCAACTACCTAAAAATCCAAAAACTGAAAAAAAAACCTATAACTATGCTATAACATCAAAAAACTTGGGTGACCTCCCAAGTATCACCTTATTTATTGTCGCGACATGATTTAGGAAAATTGGTTACTTAGACTTCACCAATTGCCCAAACTTCACTCTTAAGCTCGTTTGGATGTTTCTTGGATTGACGGATGTCAAAGATAACTTTTTTGTCATTTAATCTAAACCTCATTTGACCAGCTTCCATATCCACTAGGGCTCTTCTAATCGCTAGGAATGGTCTTCCCAAGATGATTGGGATGTCGAAGTCAACCTTGCAATCTAGAATCCCAAAGTCTGCAAGGAATATGAATTTTTTCCATTTTAACTAATACATTATAGAGTATTCCCACAGCCTTCTTCAACGTCTGATCTGCCATCAAAAATTGCATGTTAGTTAGAGTAGGGGCTCCCAATTCAAGTTTCTTATAGACTGCAAGGGGAATCAAATTGATTTTGGCACCAAAATCACATAGTGCCCTTGCGAACTCCATATCTCCTATAGTGCAAAGTATGGTGAAAGCACCTATCTTCATTCTTCTGAACCACAGAATTATCAGTGATAGCACTATAATGTTGTTGCTCTTGAGAAAGATCTTGACTCACAGTGCGCTTTTTGATAACCAAGTCATTCATATATTTTGCATAGCCCGACATTTTCTCTAAAGCCTCAACGAGTGCAATGGTGATAGATAGTTACTTAAGCATAGAGACAAAGTGCTTGAACTTTCCTTTCTCCATCCTCTTTTTGAGTCTCTGAGGGAAAGGAGGAGGAGGCCTAGGGATGGGCTTAAACATCTGTGGTGCTTCAACTACTTCACTTACCCTATCCTTGCCATGATCATCTCTCACAATTGCCTCCTTATCTGTAACTATCTTCTCACAAACATCTTCTACATCAACTGGCATAGGAGAATCAACTACACTCTTGCCACCTGAAATGACCCTAAAAAGTGCCCGAAAATGTGCTTCGAAAATGTCCATAATAGTAATTCCTATATATCTCAAAATCCATGTGGGATATCGAAAATCCGACTTCATATTCTTGTTCAGAGAGAAAAATGAGTAGGAAATAGGTCTAACCCCGATTTTAGAGCTACCATATCAAAATTCAAAAATCCAAAGTGAGCGAATTCCAGTGAGTACGCGTGCTCCAGGCGCAACACGCCAGGGGCGGGGAGGGGCTTTTTTATTTGCTAGTTTTCTTGTTCCGGTCCAAGGCCTTGGGTCTTGGGCCTAATCCTTCCCATACATAAAATCACCTACAATTAACCATATTTCACCTTCATATCATACAAGACATTCCCCAATACTCTCTCAAACACTTAAACAAATATTTTATTCAAAATTCAAGTGCCAAATCTCCGTCCGGATCTTAAGGATTTCACTCAAGCTTCAAGTCTCCATTTCCAATCTTCTTCAAGAATTCTCCAAAGTCAAGTTATATGGGTTTAAACCATTATGTCTTTTTATCCATGGTGTCCAAGCTTCTTTTTTACCTAAATTAAAAGTTTCTAAGTTGATTTTACTTATGGGTCTTCTATTATAAATTTTACTAAGAACTATGTTGGGGTTTTATAAAAGTTTGACTGTTTAACCATGTTTTGAGTTATGAATATTTGATCTGTCTTGAGATTCGATTAAGGGTTGTGACATATTTTGCTTGAGGGTATTACCAAGTATTGGTGGGTGGTTTTACATGGAATTTACTTGCATGATTTCACTCTTGAATTGCATAGTTTTACACTAGCATTGAACACCCACCATGTTCGATAAAATGTTTAGTATAGGGGTTTTGAGTTATTGAAGCTCTATTGCATCGCTTATGAGTCAAGAGGCTTATGGTGATGAAAGGAATACTTATATGTGTGTTTAAATAATGTAAAATACCTATGGCATTGCAAGTAAATTGTTGGGCTCTCATGTTTGTTGTGCTCTTTGGAAAATGAGGAGTTCTTTCTTGATACTTGAATGTGATAGTTTGATGAGCTAATAAGTACCCCTACCTAAAATATTATATCACAAGGTAGGGATAATCTACCAAAAAGAGCATATCATAAAATAGAGTAACTCATGGTTACTGCTTAAAAGATTATATAGTAAGGTAGGGACAATCTACCGAAAAGGCCATACCATAAGGTTGAATGACTCATGGTTCCTACTTAAAAGATTATATCATAAGGTAGAGAAAACCTACAAAAAGGACATGCCGTAAGGTAAGATCTCTCTTGCCGATAAGATCATATCGTAAGTTAAGTATACGCACTTTCTTACCAAAGGGATTACATCTTAAGGTAAGGATACTTAAGGACTTCTACCAATGAGGCCATATCGTAAGGTAGAATCACTCATGACTCTTACCGAAAGGATTGTAGCATAAGTAAGAGGTATCTCATGCTACCTACCCAAAGGACTATAAATAAAGTAGGGGTATCGGCAACAATATCTGAAAATAGCTATACCGTAAGTTGAGTGGGTAACAACTTGGCCATTCCCGAGCATGTTTGTGTAAGGGTTGAGAATACTTATACTCCATATTGAGTTTACATTTATTGATTATGACTAAGCATGTTTTACTTCAAGAATTGATCATTCATGCCATATTAATATTATACTATCTCTTACTTATGCTTATGCATTTTGACTATGTTGCTTATCTATTTTTGCGTTGTATCCTGCATACTTAGTACATTCAAGAATATTAACGCACACTCTATGCCTATATGATATCTCCATGTAGGAATTGGAGCTCCTATTAATTCTCCTCCACGTGCCTAGATGGATTGTTCAAGATAGCTTTTGGTGAGTGCTCAAGTTTGGGGATAATATATATCTTCTCTCATGCTATTGTTTGGATTATATCTTTTATATTTGGATTGTCTATTGTGATTATTATGAGGGTGAGCTCAGTTGCTTATCTTGGCCCCCGCTAAGTTCTATTTTTATAGGTGTTGTTGGATAAGTATGTAATGATGCTATAAGCTTGACTCTCCTTGACTCTCTTGATGTTTTATGAAATGAATGATTTCTCCTAGTACTTATGCCCTTATTTCTACTCTTTTATTATTTTATAATTTCTTTCGTGACCAAAGATGTGTAATGATATGTTAAGAGGCTTGCTTGGGGTTTATTCGGATTCCCCATGCACCATGTCACATCTAGGACCTAGTTTGGGTCATGAAAAAATTGGTATCAGAGCACTAGGTTACTAATAGTCCTCGGCATCCAACACACCGCGTTGATTAGAGTCTTATTTATGGATGTGTTGTACACCATAACTATGGGCAAGAGGCTATGAGATGTTCTAGGAAATATTTCCCTTCTTCTTACTATATGTCATTCTATAGAAGTTAAGGTAAGTTTTTTCCACTAACGATTGTTCTTTGCAATGCTAGATCATGCCTACCTCAAGAGGAAAATGAGCTAATATACTCAAGGGACAACCGGCCTACCCCGCTCCTTAAGGTGGAGGGACCACCAAGGTTGAGTTCCAGAATACTATAACCATGTTGTCCTATGCCATTACTAATCAAATTAACCAAGGTGCCCAAGCCCCTTATGCTCCTACTCCGGCCTCTAAGGTGACGGAATTTACAAAGATGAACCCACCGAAGTTCCACGGGTCTAAGGTGGATGAGGACCCCCAAGAATACATAGATGAGGTGTATAAAGTGCTATCCATCATGGGTGTAAGTTTGGAGGAAAAGGTGGATCTAGCAGCTTATCAACTAAAGGGTGTCGCTCAAATTTTGTTTGTGCAATGGAAGATGGAGAGGAGAATCCATGATGCTATTCCTTGGGAGGAGTTCAAAGCTGCCTTTCTCAATCAGTTCTTCCCTCTTGAGTTGAGAGAGGCTAAAATGATGGAGTTCATGAACCTTAAGCAAGGTTCCATAAGTGTGAGAGAATATGTTCTTAAGTTTAACAAGCTTTCCAAGTATACTCCACATTTGGTGGTCGACCAAATGTCAAGGATGAACAAGTTTGTGATGGGGGTATCTAATTTGGTTAATAAAGAGTATCGTACTGCGATGCTTGCAAGAGACATGGATTTGTCTCGGCTTATGACATTTGCCGAATAACTTGAGGGGGGAAAGCCTAGGAAGAACAGAAGTAGGGAGTCCAAGAGGGCTCGATTTGATGGTGATGGATTTCAACAAGATTTTGAGTTTCAAGGCTAAGGGTCCTCTAGTGCTCAAAACAAGAGGGTTGCCAAGGAAGGGGAACCTAAACTAAGGCTCCAACATGATGGTGAGAGGGAGACTCATCCTAGATGCCTAAAATGTGGGAGGAAACATGGTGACAAATGTTGGAGGAACACGGGTGCATGCTTTGGGTGTGGCGAGATGGGCCACAAAATTTCAGATTGTCCATATGCTCAAAATAAGGGTAAAGGTGGTGATATTGATTAAGGGGATGCTCCAAGACGTAATCGGTTCTATGCTCTTCAAAGGAGGCAAGGAGGGGATGAGGTCCCCGATGATGCTACCAGTATGTTAAGGGGTTTCTTGATTTTTGTTGTACATGCGTTAATAGTTTTGGGAGTCGCTATTTCTTTCATTATTTCTTTTGCCACTAGTAAGTTGATCTGTTTCCCGATTGGTTATGTGAGTCTATTGTGGCTAGAAGGTCTATAAGGGTTACCCCATATTCTTATTGCATACAGTCTTATCTTATGATCTTGGTTGAATTTGGTTTGATGGCTTGGAGGTCTTGGGGTGGTTTGGCTACTTGCATATCATGCTTCCAATGAATGTAGGACTCGTGAGATTGTAATATGATGGTTAAGGATGGATGATCTATTTGGTCAGCTACAATGGGATAATCGTTTCTCTAAGATTGATCTTGGATTCAAGTTATATCCTCAAGTGAGGACGAGGGTAGGTGATATCCCCAAGTGTATACTTATGGTGGTCTCTAGTGATGGAGTGTTGACTTATTTAGAACTTGTGAATCATTTGTGGGTAGTGTTACAAATCTTAAGAGATGAGAGGTTCTTTGCTAGACATGACAAGTGTGAATTGTGGATAACAAGAAGGTGGTTAGAGCTCCTTAAGGATTATGATATGAGTGTGCATTTTCAACCCGGTAAGGCCAATTTTGTGGTCGAAGCTCTAAGTAGGGTATCTATGGGTAGCCTAGCATATGTTGATCATGGTGGCAAAGAGGTAACTAGGGAGGTCCATTGGTAGGCTAGATTGGGGGTTAGGTTGGAAGAAGTTGACTATGATAGCGTAGTGATGGCTAATGGTTTTCTCCCAAGGGGAGATCGTGTCAGTAGATACTAAGGTAGGCCATGTGTACTTGTGTTGAAGATTGAGTTCACTTGGAAGTCCTACCCATGTAGGGTGTGGTCTAGTTTGGAAAGAAAGGGAATTGAGTATGTGGGTTGTGAGTCCTTTTAGAGTTTGAGTAGGATTGGTGAAGTTGCATGCAAATGGGAATTGCCTATGGATATGGATATTATTCGTCCAATTCTTCATGGTTCTAGGTTGAAGGGATGTATTGGTTACTCTAGTGCTATAGAACTCTTTGAAGTTGTGGGTGTTGTGGAGGATAAGTTGGCTTAGGAGAAGGTATCGGAGGAGGTATTGGTTAGAAAGGTGGAAAAATTGATTAATAAGGGTGTAGTGTTCGTCAAGGCCCTTTGGAAGAATCGTCGAGTCGAAAGTGTCTCTCAGGGAGATGGAGCGGGCATGCAAAAGCAATATCCGTACCTCCTTCATTCTATTAAAGTTTGTGAAAACAAATCAAGTCCTTTTTATGATCTCAAATCCTACTGTTCAGCCTGCATGACATTTGCACGCATCCATGTTTATATCGACAAGTTCATGGTGATTTTGACACTTATACTGAGATTTTAAAAATGGTGTTTAAGTGTATCATTGCATTCTTGTTGGGGCAGATTTCTTCATAATTACTCTTCATATGTACATTTCTTTGACATTCGAGGACGAAAGTTCCCAAGTGGGAGATATTGAAACAGCCCCTAAAAAGTACCTGAAAATGTGCCTCAAAAATGCACATAATCATAATTTCTATATATCTCAAAATCTATGTGCGATATCGAAAATCTAACTTTATATACTTGTTAAGGGGCTAATATTTTGGCCAGTTTTCTTATTCCTGTCCAAGGCATTTGGGTCTTGGGCCTAAGACTTCACATACATAAAATACCTATGCTTAGCTATATTTCACCTTCATATCATACAAGACATTCCCAATATTCTCTCAAACACTTAGACAAATATTTTACTCAAAATTCAAGTGTCAAATCTCCTTCCAGATCTTAAGGATTTCACTCAAGCTTCAAGTGTCCATTTCCAATCTTCTTCAAGAATTCTCCAAAGTCAAGGTATATGGGTTTCAACCATTGGGTCCTTTCACCCTAGGTTCCCAAGCTTCCTTTTTACCTAAATTACTAGTTTCTAAGTTGATTTTACTTATGGGTCTTCTATTATGAATTTGACTATGAACTATGTTGGGGTGGTTTTAGAAAAGTGTGACTGTTGAAGCATGTTTTGAGCTATGAATCTGTGATTTACCTTGAGATTTGATGAAGGGTTTTGACGTATATTTCTTGAGGCTATTACCAAGTGTTGGTGGGTGCTTTTACATTGAATTTACTTCATGATTTCACTCTTGAATTGCATGTTTTACACTAACATTGTACACCCACAAAGTGTTTGATGAAATGTCCTATTTAGGGTTCTTGAGTTGTTGAAGGTCTATTACATGTCTTATGAGTCAAGTGGCTTATGGCGATGAAAGGATGTTTATATGTGTGTTTAAATCATGTAATGCACCTATGCCATTGCAAGTAAATTTTTGGGATCTCCTGTTTATTGTGTTCTTGGGAAAATGAGGAGTACTTTCTTGATACTTGAATGTGGTAGTTTGATGAGCTAATAGGTACCCTTACCGAAAAGGGCATACCGTAAGGTAGAGTAACTCATGGTTCCTACTTAAAAGATTATATCTTAAGGTAGGGACAATCTATAGAAAAATCCATACAGTAAGGTAGAAAGACTCATGGTTCCTACTTAAAATAGTATATTGTAAGGTAGGGACAACCTACAAAAAACGACATGCCGTAAGGTATGATCTCTATTGCCGATAAGATCATATCGTAAGGTAAGTACACCCACTTTCATACTGAAGTGATTATCTCATAAGGTAAGGACATGTAAGGACTTCTACCGATGAGGCCATATCGTAAGGTAGAATCATTCACGACTCCTACCGAAAGGATTGTGTCATAAGGTAAGAGGTAT
The DNA here is from genome assembly GCA_011800125.2 of Solanum clarkiae. Classification (NCBI taxonomy): domain Eukaryota; kingdom Viridiplantae; phylum Streptophyta; class Magnoliopsida; order Solanales; family Solanaceae; genus Solanum; species Solanum clarkiae. The sequence goes on from JAABOM020024994.1 coordinate 12,083, forward strand.
CTCACATCGTAAAGTAGGGGTATAGATAACATTCTCCTAAAAGGGATATATAGTAAGGCGAGTGGGTAACTACCAGGCTATTCCCAAGCGTGTTTGTAAGGGTTGAGAATACTTATACTCCACATTGAGTTTAAATTTCTTGATCATGACTAAGCAGGTTTTACTTCAAGCATTGATCATGCTTGCCATATTGATATTATACTATCTCTTGCTTATGCTTATGCATTTTGAATATGTTTCCTATCCCTTGTTGCATTGCATCCTGCATACATTGTACTTTCAAAAGTACTAACGTATACTCTATGCGTACATGATATCACCATGTAGGGACCAGAGCTCCTATTGATTCTTCTCCACGTGGCTAGATGGATTGTTCAAGCTAGCTTTTGGTGAATTCTCAATTTCAGGGACAATATCTATCTTCTCTCATACTTATGTTTGGATTATATCTTGTATATCTGCATTACCTATTGTCATTATTATAAGGGTGAGATCAATTGCTTGTCTTGGCCCCCGCTAAGTTTTATGTTTAGATGTGTTATTGGACAAGTATGTAATGACGCTATAAGCTTGACTCTCTTGATGTTTTATACAATGAAGGATTTCCCCTGGTCCCTATGCCCTTATTTCTACTCTTTTATTGTCGTTTAATTGCTTCTGTGACCAAGGATTTGTAATGATATGTTAAGAGGCTTGGTAAGGGTTCCTTTAGGTTCCCCATGCACTGTGTCATATCGAGGCCCTAGTTTGGGTTGTGACACCACCTCTAGTAGTAACAGCCATACAACACCTTTCATTCTTAGGATTTTGCACTATATTGCTAGGCAGTGTACTCTTCTGATGCTGATTCAATTGAGTTGACACTTGACCAAATTGTTATTCAAGCTGTTTAATGGCCATAGAATGAGACTCTATCATTTGACTAATACTAGCTATCTCAATTTTTATGCCTTTTAGGGTCTCATCCTATGTCTCTGCCTTCTTCAATAGGTGATCAAACATCTCCTCAATTCTGGAATTTCCTGCACCTGCATCCTTGTTATGTGGTGGCATATACGAACCATTTCTTAAGCCTTCTCTACGACCCCAATCTCCATCTGGACCCATATTCCTATCATAATAACCACCACAGTTGTCTCTGTAAGATCCATCTCTACCATAGTCCTGACCTTGGTTTCCTTGAACTTGGCGCCAATAGTCCTGATTGGACCCTTGGGCATTGGTCCATAAACCCCCGATCTGATCATTCACGAAATAAGTTTCCTCCTCATAATGTGGATCCTCGTACGTGGAGGATGATGAACTGCTGCATTTACTCTTTTTTGGTTCTGCTTCATTATTACCTCCATACCTATGCAAATTTTAGCAAGTTGTTGCATAATCTCTTCAATAATTCTAGCTTGTTCTGGACCCATGCTAACAACACATGAACTCTTCGTAAAAGCTCTATCTCCTTGTCACCATGCACTATTCATCTTGACCACTTGTTTCATATGCTCAACAATCCTTGCAAATGGTTGATCTAGAAACATGCCCCCACAATAGTATCAGCATAAGCCTGATTGTTCTTATCGAGGGAATGATAGAAGATCTCCACTAAGGCATCATCAACTAACTTGTGGTCAGGGACGTTCGTCAAACACTTAGTAAACCGCTCCCATGTAGTACTTACCGAATCACTAGGAAGTTGCTCAAAGTTGTTGATCTGATCCTTCAACTTGAGCTTCTTCGATCTAGGGAAGTACCTCTCTAAAATGGCCTTCTAAAAATTTGCCCAACCAATGATTGAACTCTGTGGGAACATAGATAGCCATAATGTACCAATGCCCATGAGGCACAATGGGAAGACATGAAGTCCCACAACATCGATAGATAGATTATGTGTTCGCATCACACTCTTATAAATAAATGCCACATTGTATAAGTAGCTTTGTGGATCCTCTAATGGTGAGCCCGCAAATATCCCATGGTTCTACAGCATCTGAAGTAACCAACTAGAGACTATGAATTTTGTGTTTGTTCATAGTGGTAGAAACACAATAGCCCTGGTCACATCCATAGCCATGAGTTTCATCCTATACTGATTCCAATAGTAAGCATTGGCGTTGAACTCCCGAGGTTGTGGACTGTCCTCAAAAGGAGGTGGGTTCTCATCCATAGAATCATCATTGTTATTCTAGTTCAAGACTACATTGGCCGCGTTGTTGGCATTTTCTTGGGCCATTTATCTTAAAATTCCCTAGATAAGTGGAGTTAAGGGATTTCTTATACCCCAAGTGTTTGGCATACACAACTCATACACCGTTCAAAGAAATAAAAACAAAAACAAAAATAAAAGTAAAATTAAAGGAACTAAGGAGTAACACTAGAATTACTTAATGAATCTAACCAAGTCTAACCGTATTCCCCAGTAATGACGCCAAAATCTTTGATGTCGCCCAAGTTACACCTCCTTTTTGGAGGATAAAGCGGTTGTTGTCAATATAAAACCTAACCAAGGTTAGGGTCGAACCCAAGGGAATACATAAACTTGAAACAAATTCACTGATAAGCAATTCAAGTAGTCAGCCAACTCAATTCCCCGAGGGGGGTTTTGCAATAATCAATAAGAATATAAACCAGACTATCTATAATGGAGGAAAATCAATAATGGAGAGCAACTATGGTATTGTGTTCCCCATGAATCCCCAACTTAGTATCATCGAATAACCCAATTCTTGTCTAGTGTATAGCATGCAGGATGGTAATTTAAGTTCAACAATCCCTTTGGTCGAAGGTACGAGGAGAATTTCACTATGCGACCTAGTCCATCTCGATAGTGTGCATTACTAACCATTACCTATAAAATTCTAGTATAACCTCCCCTCAACCTAGTTAAATTGATAAAATTAGAGCACATCATTGAATTCTCTTAATCAATCTCTTTTCCTATTCATTAGTACCTTGGTCGAGTAAGTAGCACTAGGCAAGTTCTAATGTTGGCCACAACTAGAAAACAAGCAAAATTAAAAAATTGATTAATACATACATATACCCAATCAAAGAATTATAAATTATCCTGGTATACTTTGTTAGATCTTTATGGTTCGCACAACCCTAGTTGTGGATTTAGCTACTTGTGCTATGTGTAAATGAGGAAATTATGAATTAAGAAGACATAATTAAAGACTTACACAATTGAATTGAAATCAAGCAAATCCAAGATTGATGAAAATCACAATTTTGAAGATCAAGTTTACCCTCAAGTGTATTTTTACAATCAGTTCTCCACGTAAAAACCCTAAAAACTGTGAATAATGAAGTCCTCTCCTAAAAAATAACCTTAAAGTATTATGCATAGTAATTACAATTAAGTCCTAAATAAAATAGTGAAACTTCTCGGCAAACTCCACGAAAGGCCTCTACGACTTGCAGTGTCTTCTATGAGTCGTAGTCAGGGTCTCATAGTCAGCTACTGGAATTTTGGACTTCTCTTCTATGAACCACTTCATGACTCATAGAATGCTTCACTACTCGCACTACATGCTCATAGACTTCAATTTCATCAAATTGTCCCTCACTAAGAATCCTTATGAAACCTATCTATATGACTCGTAGAATGCTTTATGACTCGTATAGGTATCTTAGAGCTGATCTTAAAAAATCATCCTTCACTAGAATTTGTCATGAAACCTACTCTACAACTCATAGAATGCTCTACGATCCATGGAGGGTCTTGTAAATCATAAAAAACTAGCAATATTCTGCAATTTTACCCCAAAATTATGCCAACTTATAATCCTGCATTATGCCAATTTTACCCCTATTCATTACTACCTTGATCTATTCAGTAAAAACTAGGCAAGTTCTAATGTTGGCCACCATTAAAAAGCAATCAAAACAAAGAGAATTAATTACTACATGAATGCATACTTTCTAGGAATTAAGAATTATTATCTTTTACCTTGTTAGTTTTTCATGGTTCCCATAACCCTAATTATGGATTTAGCTATGCATAATCATTATAGATACAAGAATCATGTTATGGAATAAGATAATTGAGCATTTACAAAGATGAATTTAAGAACATGAAATCCCAAACTCTTCAAAAGAAATCACAAAGTATTGACTAAAATCACAAAGTTGTATTCCAAGTGTTTCTAAGGATTTATCTCTTTGTTTTTGGTTGTTCTGCTTCGTTTCCTTTTGAAAATAAACTAAAAAACCTATTTATAATAACTAAAATAGAAGTCCAAAATAAAATAGAAAAACTAAATTCGACAGGCAACACCAGTAGGGTTACGGGCTGTGCTAAGTTCTACGGTCCATACCGAGGCTTCATAATCATCAAAACTAGGGACAACTTCTACGAGACCTTTCTACGGGTCATAATTAGACTTATGACTCGTACACGGGACATATTAGAACTTATGGCCCATATAGGGTTTCGTCTAATGACTTTCCAGAAAATCCCAAAATTTGATCCTTAGGGTATGAAACCTTATCCACGACTCGTACAAAATTCCATGGATTATGTGATAGTTCGTGAATGCAACTTTAGAAAATTGGCCTTTTACTCGGATCTCAACTATGAATTCACTCTGACTCGTGGAAAATGCCATGTACAGTAAAGTGCCTCGTATATCAGGAAAAATGCAACAACTGCAACACTTAGCCCAAAATCAAGACATATCCTTTAATCTTGGAAAACAAACACAAAAATTCATTAAATCCACTAACATAACTTTGAGAACAAAAATAATTTCAAGTTTTAAGCATAAAAAATTGTTTTATTTTTGATAGAACATTAGAAAGTGCATCAAAACCCCTTGAGCCCTAGCTCGAAGTAGAACAATCCTATTCGGGGACACCCTGCTAAGATCTCTACTGGACCTATCATGAGTTTTGCTACTCCTAGCAACTTATGAATCATCTCTAATATTTAGGGGAATAGCCCTAATTGACTATATTGAGGCTTCATGGTCTTAAACATGCCTAGCCTATCTTTAGGACTATGAAGAAGACCTAGTTGTAATTAATCAGATCCCATGACCTAAACATCCATATTGTAAACCTTGAAAAGCCAATCCTAAACTCTGGTTGCTACGGATACCATAACCTATCTCAAGACCTTGTAGCACTACTGTTATAAGGCTGATGAGTTGAAGAGGGAGAGAACCATCACCAGTATGATAATTTCCATTAAAAGTATCAAAACATGTCTTCTCTACAGCCTTCATATGAATCACAACTTGAGGAAAAGTAGCTCATTGTTAGAACCCGTAAGTTAGACCCTGAAAGTCCTTAATTGGTTTAATATAACAAAGTTTGGGGCCAAACGTAACATTTCTTCTAAGTTTAGTCCTTAAGAATAAATTGTTGTGGGGTCATGTGGTTGGCAAAGTATAATTAGTCCAAGTGGAAGATTTGGGGTCTATATATATGGGATTATCTTGTACAATACCAACATTCATTCTACACTTAGAAAAAAATATCAAGAAGAGAGGGAAACAAGAGCCAAACTCTCGGCTGCTCCAGTTCAAAAAACAAATTTCCATTTTTTTGCGTTTTTAATTATTTTACGCTTCAAGGTCAGTATATAGGGTCTCCCAAGTCGCGTGGAAGCGTTGGTTTGGTGAGAAAACATTCGGTTTCGCGGATTCGAAGTTTGGAGCTTCTAAAGGGGTTGAGAGATAAGTTGAATTTCTAGCTTTCCCCATGTCAATTAAACCTTGTGGGGGTGTTGGGGAAATATTAAATTAATGATTAATCATGAAAAAGAGGTGGATATCTAGCTTAAACCATTAAATTCAAAATTGGCATTTGAATGGGACAAGTTTGCATATGCTTGTACATTGAGTTCAAATTATATGTTTATGTTTATTTTGCATGAAATTAGTCCATATGTGGTGTGGGAAGTGTTGGGGACCTATAAGAACA
>JAABOM020025005.1:0-17999 GCA_011800125.2 Solanum clarkiae
CCTTTTCCTATTCGTCACTACCTTGGTTGGGATCGTGATAGTAGGCAGGGTTTGGTGTTGGCCACCACCAAGCAACACTAATCATGAAGGGAAATAAACAATACATGCAAAACCCCAACCATAGACATGCACATAACTTAGGTCATCTCAAGTGAACTACCCATGGTTTCCACAACCCCAAGTTGTGGGTGCTTAGCTACTCATGGCTAAGATAAAACATATAAAAATGCATATAATAGACATAGTTGAGAGTTTCACCAATAACAATGGAGAAGATAAGCACCATAAGTTGCAAACCCACAAGCTAGATTGATCAACAATAAGTACAAAACAAGATTTACAATCCTCAGAATCGGTTTTCCAAAGAGAATAATAATCTACTCTAATGACCTAAGAAAAACTTCAAAATGTAATGGAGAAACGTCTGCTCTTCTATCTCCCTTCCAAAACCTCACTTAAACTATTTAAAGTATTTCAAAACAACCCTAGGAATTATGCAAAAAAGACAGCTGACATCTGGTAAATTTCGCAGTTACACCTAGTACGTTGGCCTACGAGTCGTAGTCGGGGTCTCGTATCAGGTTTTTAGCATCTTGTATTGAATTGGTATGACCCATAGGCACAAGTCTTTACTCGAGCTATGACTCGTATTTTAGTCTCGTAGTCTTAGTATTCAATTTTTGGTCTAACATTTTGGCTCTCTGATTCTTGCTACGAGTCCACCTATATGAGTCATAATGTGTCTTACAACTCGTATGTTGGGTCGTAGGGGTGACCTTTACTTGGCAGATTTTTGATTTTTCATCTGTGATTCCTACTACGACACAACCTACGACTCGTACATTGAGCTACGACTCATAAGAGGGCTCGTATGGCCTATGTTTCAACAAAATCTACAACTTTTCTTCAAAATCATGCCAACCTAACTTTTCTGTAAGATTAACACAAAAACACATCAAAAAACTAAATAGTCACTTTAAGAACTCACAAAATCCCTTGTTTTAGGCATCAAATGTGTTGTAATTTGATAGCACACCAGTATGTCAGTCCCTATATCGTTCATGTGCATTCATGATTAAGTTGGCAAATTATGATGATTTTACACCTATGTTGAGATTTTTAAAATAATGTTTCAATGTAATGTTGCTTCCACATTGGTTGATGATTTGTTTATGATTATTCTTATCTTGTACATCTCTTCTACATTCGGGGATGAATGTTCCCAAGGGGAGACATTGAAATGACCCCAAAAAGTTCCTAAAAGTGTGTCTCGGAAGTGCTTAAAATCTTGTTTTCCATATATCTAAGAATCTATTTGTTATTTCAAAAATCTGACTTCATATTCTTCTTTAGGGGGTCCAATTAGTGGGACATGGGTATAACATCGATTTTAAAGCAAGGGAATCAATTTATAAAATTTGCACTTGGTGCAATTTACAGTGAGGGTCTGCGACCTCTCCGTGACGCGGAGAGGTGTAAATTCTACACTATTTTTATTAGTCCATACAGTTTTTTCTATGTTACCAAACATGTTTTTACCTATACTTAGCCTTATTTCAACATCATATCACCCTAAACATTCCCCAATACTCACCAAGATACTTAGCCAAATATTTGCTCCTAAATTCAAGTCATAAACTCAAGACCAATCTTAAGGATTTCATCAAGGATCTCACTCAAGCTTCAAGTATTCATTTCCAATCTTCTTCAAGGGTTCTCCAAAGTCAAGGTATGTGGTGTTGAACTATTGGGTCCTTCCACCCATGGTGCCTAAACCCTTTTTTTACTAAAATTGCATGATTTAAAGTTGATTTTCCATGTCAGTCTTGTATGTTGAGAAATTTACTGCACAGTGATTTATGTGATTAAAATCATGGTTGATTTAGCATGTTTTGAGCTTTAGATCTTGGATCTAATGTTGAGGTGTTTTGATGTGAATGTTTTGCGGGTGTTGCAAGGTGTTAATTGATGGTTTTAAAACAAATTTTCTTGTATGATTTCTTCTCTAAATTGCATCATCTTTAACCCCCATTACACACCCTAAGGTGTTTGCTAAAATGTCCAAATGTGGTTTCTTGAGAAGTTGAAGGTCAAAAGCATGAGATATGATATGAATGATGTTATGCGAATGAAATGCGCTTATGTACATGATAAATTCTACATAAAGTATTGCATCATACCATGCCCAATCTAGAGGGTCCTAGAACCTAGATAACCGAGATGGGGGTTAGTGCCCATTAACCGAGGGAAGGGTTAGTACTTCTTCCCCTAGTGATGGGGCGGCATCATCGCTGACCGAGTTGGAGGTTTGTACTCATTATCCAAGGGAAGGGTTAGTACTTCTTAACCTAGTTATGGGGCGGCATTATTACCAACCGACTGAAGGGTTAGTACTTCTCTGCCTAAGTGATGGGGCAGCAACATCACTAGCCTCAAGGGGTTTATTCCTTGGAAATCTAGCTTGGTCTATTCTTTACATATGATACTTTATATGAGATTGAGTTGTTTAAGCATGTTTACTTATGCATTGTTCATCATGCCATCTTGAAATAATATGTCCATTGCCGATTACTATGCATTTTGATCACAATGTCTATTTCTTGTTGCACTGCATTCCACATACTTAGTACATTCCAACATACTAATGCATACTTTTGCCTACATGATATCACCATGTAGGAACCGGTGCTCAACTTGATCATCCTCTCCCTCCGTGTGGCTAGACAGTGCTATTCGAAGCTTATTGGTGAGTCCTCCATTCCGAGGACCTTAGTCTATGATTTCTATTATTTATGTATTGAGACACTTTCTTATGTTTTATTTTGACTATGAGTGTGAGCCCATTTACTTTGTCTTGGCCCCCACTCTATCTATGTATTTAGGTGTTTGTTGGACAAGTTGTGTAATTGTGATATGAGCTATGACTCCTCTTTGATGTTGATGGTTTGGCAAGATATCCCTTAGCCCCTTATTCTTGTTTTATGTCTTTTATATGCTTCCATGACAAATGATGTGTAATGATAAGTTAAGAGGCTTGATTGAGATTTATTCGGGTTCCCCATTCGACGTGTCATGTCTAGGCCCTGCGCTTGGGTCATGACAATTATTGAATGTCTTCTTTATGATATTATGATTCACAGGTTTGTAATGTCATGACTATACTCTTGAACATATGTTATTTGGGGCTAGACTCATGAGAAGAAATATGAGTCCCTACCTAGCTATGATTATGAGACTGTGATGACCTATTAGTAGAGGCATATGAGATGATAAGCCGATAGTAGAGGCGTAGACAAGATTATGTTGCTAGATAATAGTAGAGGCTTTAGCCAAGACATAGGAGCTATCATTATAATGATGATTAATTTGCTAAATTCTTATGGGATGAGTTAGTAGAGTACCTCTCCACTAATGATTTCATGATTCATACTTATGATTATTTGGTGAGAGTTTTACTTAGCACCGACTTGACCTTGGAATGAATGCAATAGTTCCCTATTAGAAGAAGCATAAGACTGTTAGTAGAATCCCATTATCCCATAACTACATGACACCATAGGTATTAGGAGTCATCTGCTAGTAGTGTTGATCTCTAGACCAACCAATAGTTAAGGTTGCTCAATAGTAGGCTTTAGTGGATCCACTTAGGCATCTTAGGAAGACACCTTGGCAAGTGATCTCTCCTTCTTTTTAGATGTATGGGAAACATTGGGACTCTATGGTTTAGCTCCATGGCTTATGGTCAAAAGGTTGCTCTCGCATATGTTTAAGTTCTCCTTATGACCCAAAGATGTCCTCTTATGATAATTTATAATAGTTCATTCATATTACGTCCAAAGGTGTTTTAAAGTTCCTATGACTCATTGATTCACAAGTTCAAATGGTATTTCTCCTAAAAGTATATGACCATGTTTTCAAACATGTAAGGTAGTCTCCATTATGATCAATAATATTTCTTTCATAATAAAATAGTCTTTTATATAAATTGATGTATTGTTCACTCATGGATATGAATATTTTGATTGTTCATATTAACATGTATTTTCTCACTAATTTATGTTTATGTGACTCCTTAGACATTCAAGTAAGGGTAAGTTCTTTATCTCTCATGTGCATTATCTCATGTTCTATGTCTAAAGTAATGTGTTAAGTGATCCCCCATATATATGTTCTCCTCATACTTCAAAGATGTTTCTCCTATGGTATATGATTTAAATACCTAAAACTCATGTAGGTTTCAAGTTTATATGATTTTCTTATTTATGACTATATTTATTTATGCATCCTACTAAGTTCTTTCTGAAGTTTTCTTTTATGTTTAAATCATATTTGCTTGATTATAACTTACTAATGCCCTTGTAAACGTATGATTTTTAACATGAGACTTAGCATGAATCGTTGCATCATTGTTTCAATGTCATATATTGCACAACTACATACAAGCACATTTAAAGCACTAATGCATACTTTTATGCCTACATGATTCAACCATGTAAGGACTGATGCACCTCAATTCCTCCACATGGCAAGGATCAGAATGTTGTAGCGGAAGTTGGTGAGTCCTCTAGTTAACGGATGACATCCTAGTGTTATTTCTAATTTGATGTATTAAGATAATTTACTTTACAATTGTATAATTTCTTTTACTTTGATTGCAGTTTGGGTGTGAGCTTGAACATGTCTTAGCACCCGCCAAGTTTATGTTAGTGGCATTGTTGGACACATATGCTATAGTTGCATCTAGTTACTTTAATTCATTATGGTTTAAGCTTGTAGACCTTAGCCCCATTTTCCCTTATTTTTCTATATTATCTTTAAGTAATTGCCTATGTATTCTTAAGATATTTTAGATGGCTTGAATGAGACGCCTCCGAATATTTCATTCACGGTGTGACGACTAGGCCCCTAGATCCGGTCGTTACTATAATGCTCATCAAGGAGATGGATATTTCTTTGCTAATGACTTATGGTGAACAAGTGGAGGGTGAAAAGCTTCAATGGATAAGGATGAGGGAGTTCAAAATAGCTCACCTTGATGGCGGATTTTCACATGCAAAGTCCACTAATGACATTGCCAACCAGGCCAACAGTCCTCCAAAGGTGCTCATCATATGTTTGATACAGATAGGGTGCCTAACCATAAATCTCTAGTTGATGGTCCTAAAAGTGGTAGAGATATTCTTCCTAAGTGTCCCAAGTGTGGGAGGAGCAATGTTTGATGAATGTTTGAGAGGTTTTAGTACATGCTTTGGTTATGGAAAAATGGGGCACAAAATTTTTGAGTGTCCTAACATTGCTAAGAAAGGTAAATAAAGGTGTCTACAAGGTTAACAGCCCAAAAAGGGCAAGTGCAGCAAGGTGCCCATGCTTTAGAAGGTAGTCCATGTGGTAACCGATTCTATGCTTTACATGTTAGGTAAGAGGTTGAAGAGCCTCCCGATGTGGTTATGGGTATGTTAAGAGTCTTTGATCTTGATCTATCTGATTTTCCTGACCCTGGTTCTAATATGTCCTTTGTTACCCCTTAGCTTTCCATAAAGTTTATGTGTCTCCTAAACTCTTGTTAGAAACTTATTCAATTTATACTCCAAATGGTGAGTCAATCCTAGCCAAGAAAGTTTATAAAAACTACCTTTTTTCAGTCTTGCATAGTGTCTTTCCATGTGATATTGTTGAACTTGATATGACCAATTATGATGTGATTCTTAGTATGGATTGGTTGCATGCATCTTATACTTCTATTGATTGTAGACCCCATAGGATCACATTCTAAGTTCATAATAAGAATGAGTTCATTCTTGTGTGAAAGGAAACAAATCCAGTTTTCAAGGGAAAGTTTGTCTCTTGTGTGAGAGCTATGAAAATGATTTATAAAGATTTGATATATGATGTTGTCCAGTTTGTGGAGTTCGTGTCCAAAATTCCTACTCTTGATTTGATTCCTATAGTTAATAAGTTTCCCAATGTCTTTCTCAATAACTTGCCTGATATTTCTCTCAAAAGAGAAATGGACTTTGCTATTGATCTTTTACCGCATGCTCAATCTATTTCTATGCGTCCATATCGGATAGCCTGAAACGATCCCAAAAGTGCCCGAAAATGAGTCTCAGAAGTGCCTGGAATTGTAATTTCCATATATCTCAAAATTCTTGTGTGATATCAAAATTCTAACTTCATATTCTTGATCAGGGGGACAAATTGAATGGGAAATGGGTCTAACCGCGATTTTAGAGAAACCATATAAAAATTCAAAAACTCAAAGTGAGAAATTTCTAGAGAAGATTCGTGCCGCAGCCGTGTCGCGCCTAGGACGCGCCATAGTGTATTTTTGTGCCTGTTTATTTAATTCAGTCCAAGGCTTTTGGGTCTTGGGCCTAAGTCCTTCCATGCGTGCAAATACCTATACTTAGCCATTTTTCACCCTCATATCATGCAAAACATTCCCCAATACTCATTCAAACACTTAGACAAATATTTCACTCTTGAATTCAAGTCCCAAAACTCATCTAAATCTTAAGGCTCTCATTCAAGCTTCAAGTCTCCATTTCTAATCTTCTTCAAGGATCCTCCAAAGTCAAAGAATGTGGGTTTCAACCATTGGGTCCTTTCACCCATGTTGCCCAAGCTTCCATTTCATCTAGTTTACACGCTATCAAGTAGATTATACATATGGGTATATTAATATGAATTTGACTATGAACTATGTTGGGGTTTTGTAAAAATGTGACTGTTTTAGTTGTTTGGAGCTATGAATCTTTGATCTAACTTGAGATTTCACGAACGATTTTGATGTATATTTTCTGATGGTTTTACCAAGTATTAGTGGGATGGTTTACTTCTAGATTTCTTGCATGATTTCACTATTTAATTGCATGGTTTTACAGTAGCATTGTACAACCACCAAGTGTTTGATAAAATGTCCGAATTATGATTCTTGAGATGTTGAAGGCCTAATGCTTGGCATATGAGATATAGGACTTTATGATGATGATAGTATGTTGTATATATGTTAATTTCATGATGAACTTACATAGTGTTATGAGTTGGCCAAGCCTTGCTCGGGGGGTTCTAGGCCCGGGTAACCACACCGAGGGATTGGTACCTTGGTTGTCTAGTACGGGGGGGTAGTAGGCCCGTAAAACCTTATTGAGAGGTTGGTATCTCATTAACCACATTCAGGGGTTTATACATTGGTTTCCTAGTATGGGGGTAGCAGACCCGTATAACTATATTGAGGGGTTGATACCTCATTAACCATATTGAGGGGTTTGTACCTTGATTGCCTATATTGATGGTCACTTGCTACAAATATTTATGTTCTATATAAGCATGTTTTACTTCAAGCATCATTCTTACATTCAATATTGGAATTATGTTATCTATTGGATATTGTTATACATTTTGCCTATGTTGAGTACCTATTGTTGCATTGCATCCTACATACTTAGTACATTTAAACATACTAACACATACTCTATTCCTACATGACCATGTATAAACCAGAGCCCGGCTTGATCATCCATCTCCTCCACGTAGCTAGTACGATTGTCTCTCAAGCTAGTTGGTGAGTCCTCCATTCCCGAGATGATGTCTTTGATCCTTTGTTATGTTTTAAGAATCTTATCTTTGATGTATGTTTATGACTAAGAGGGGTGAGCCCGGTTTCTTGTCTTTGTCCCCCGCTCCTATCTATGTAGTAAAGGTGTTGTTGGAACCTTATGATATAGTCATGTTATACTCTATTGAGCTTTCTATGTTCTTATGATATGAAGAATGGCCCTTAGTCCCTTATTCTCTTTTTACTACTCTTTTTGTTGTATTTAATACTTCTGTAATCGAGGAGTTGTAATGATATGTTAAGAGGCTTGATTGGGGTTCCCTCAGGTTCTACATTCGTTGTGTCACGTCTAGGACCTAGGCTTGGGTCGTCACATACTTAGTATCAGAGCACTAGGTTGTTAAGTCCTTGGCGTCCAACACACCGCGTCAATTAGAGCTTTATTCATGGTTGTGAAGTGCACCACGACTATGAATAAGAAACTATGAGGCATTCTAGGAAATGTTTCACTCCTTTATGATCTATGTTGTGCGATAGTGTTAGGTCCCCTAGGGCTTATTATTAATCCCTAACCGTTACATTTTAGGATATGTCTCAAGCTACTCAGGATGGTGATATATCAAATGCAGAGGTTCGCAATGCTCTATGGGTAATGGCCAAAATGATGACAAAGATGATGAATCAACTCAATCAATAAGTAAGTGCTCCCGAGACATCAAATGGTAAGAGGAGGGGTTGTGAGGCCAAGAGGGCCCATATGGATGGTAAGTTCCAAAGTCCCAAAGATAGAGGTGATGCTATGATCCCAACATGTGGTAAGATTCATAGAGGACCATGTTTGAAGGGGTACCAATGCTTGTTTCAATTGTCATGAAGTGGGGCATGAGAAGAAAGATTACCCTCATAAGTGCAATAAGGGTAAAAGCGGTGATGGTGGGATGACTAATCTCAAGTGTCAAACCATGGTAGCCCATGCGTGAGGAAGATTAATGCTTGCTATTGATGTAGTGAAGTGGGTCACAAGCTAGTTGATTATCTATGTGCTCAAAGGATGTGTAAGGGTGGTTGACCTTTAGATAAAGGTGGTCATGTTGATCAAGGGACTCAAGGAAGGGATGAGGTTCCCGATGTTATTATAGGTATGTAAATTTCCTTTGGCTTTGATTTGTTTGCATTGATAGGTCCGGTAAGCCACTATTTCTTTCATTATTTGTTTTGGTGACTAGTGGGCTTCTTGTGTGTCCGAGTTGTTATGTGAACCTTTGTGTCTATCCTTTTGGTTGAGTATATTGTTGCTAGAAAGTTCATAGGTATTGTTCCATGTTCATATTGTATTAGGTCTTGCCTTGTGACTTGTTAGGTTTGATGTGGTGGATTTTGATATCATACTTGGGATGAATTAGTTGCATGCATATTGTGTCTCTATTGATGGGAGGGCCCGTAGAGTTACATTCCAATTCCTTAATAAACCCATCCTTGAGTGGGGGCTTGTAAGGTGGTTTTGAAGGGGTAAGTTTGTTTCTTATCTTAAGGTAGAATTGATCTCTAAGGGTTGCATTTATCATCTTGTAAGAGTTAGGAGTGTTGAACCTAAGTTATTTTTATTGTGTTGCTTCCCGTGATCAAGGGGTTAGTGAAAGTCTTTCCCGATACTTTGAATTTGGGGTAGTGGCTTTTGGTTTGACTTATGCACCTATTATGTCTATTGGCTCATGAATAGGGTCTTTAGTCCCTACCTTGTTATGCTTGTGGTGGTCTCTAGTGGTGGAGTATTGATTTATTCAGAGCTTGTGAATCATTTGGGTGTGGAGTTGCGAATCTTGGTGAAAGAGAAATCATATTCTAAGTATGGGAAGTGTGAATTTTTGTTGAAGGAGGTTACCTTTCTAGGTCATGTGGTGTAGGGGGATGGTATTATGGTCGATCCTATGGAGACGGATGTGATTAGAAATTGTCTTAGACCTTGGGCTCCATTAGACACTAGAAGTTACTTGGACGAAGCGGGTTACTACCAGAGATTGATGATGGGATCTCTTCTATTGCTTCTCCCATGACTAAGTTGACTCAATAGAAGGCTAAGTCTGTGTGGACTGATGAGTGTGAAAAGAGTTTCCAACTCTTGAAGGATATGCTTGTCTCCACTCCTATATTTTGTTTTCCGAAAGGGTAAGAAGGGTTTGTTGTGTATTGTGATGTCCTCCGGATTGGGTTGGGTTTTGTGTTGATGCAAAATGGTTTTTAGATAATTTGAGATGTTTGAGAAAGATTATCCTATCTATGACCTTGAGTTGGCCGTCGCGGTATTTGCTTCAAAAAGTTGATGTCATTGGTTGTATTGGGTGCATATTGATGTGTTTACTGATACAAGACTCTCCAATGTGTGACCCACCAAAGGACCTTAGCGTGAGACAGAGAAGGAGGTTATACCTTCTTAAAGATTTATGATGTGAGTGTGCATTACCACCCCGGTAAGACTAATGTTGTGGTCATCTCTTCGAGTGGGGTGTCTATAGGTAGCCTAGTTCATATTGAAGGTGTTATCAAAGGGGTGACTAGGCGAGTCCACCGGTTGGCTAGAGTAAGGGTTAGGTTGGAAGAGGCGGATAATGGTGGTATTGTGGTTGTTGATGGTTCAAAATCTTCCCTTGTTGATAAGGTAAAAGCAAGCAAGATCTTGGTCCCTCCTTGTTAGAATTGGAGACTTTTGTTAGCGTTGGGAAGGTGGAGGTTTTCTCCCAAAGGGGAGATGGTGCCCTTAGGTGCTAAGGTAGGTTGTGTGAGCCTAGTTTTGGTGACTTGAGGGAGAGGGATTTTGATGAGACAAATAGTAGTTACCATCAAGCATTGGTATGGCTCCTTTTGAGACTCCTTATGGTAGATATTGTATGTCCGTAGTTGGGTGGCTTGAAACTAGAGAACGGCTTTGTTGGGTCTGAATCTGATTAAGGAGGTCATTGAGAAGGTGAGGTTGAATAGGGAAAGGATGAAACAACTCAAAGTCATCAAAAGTCCCATAGCTATGAGAGGAGAAAGGATCTTGAATTTAAAGTTGGTGGTTTGGGCTATTTGAAGGTTTCATTCATGGAAGGTGTGGTTGTCTTGGTTAAAAGGTAACTGAATCTATGATTTGTAAGTCCCTATAGAGTGTAGAGGAGGATTGGTGAGATACAATTGACAGTTGCCCTTGGATGTGGATATGGTTCGTCCGGTTCTTTGTGCATCTACGTTGAGGAGAGGTCTTGGTGATTAAGGTGATATTAGACTTTTTGAGGTTGTGGAGTTGTGGAGGATGAGTTGACTTATGAGAAGGTCTGGTGGAGAAGTTGTGTGGATATGAGTGAAGATTGATTAATAAGGGTGTGGTGTTCGTCAAGGCCCTTTTTAAGAATCGTGAAGTCGAAGGTGTCTATCGGGGAGCCGGAGCAGGCATGGAGGAGCTATTTCTATATCTCTTTCATTCTATTCAAGGTTATGATAAAACGTCAAGTCCTTGTTTCTATGATTCCAAGTCTTAAGTCACAACCCTTATGTCGTTTGTGTACATTCATGTTTATATTGACAAGTTCATGGTGATTTTAACACTTAAGTTGAGATTTTTGAAAATGGTGTTTAAGTGTAGTATTGTATTCTTGTTCGAGCTGATTTCTTCATGATTACTCTTCTTATATACATCTCTTTAACATTTGGCGACGAATGTTTCCATGAGGGAGATATTGAAACGACCCCAAAAGTGCCTGAAAATGTGGCTCGAAAGTGCCCTGAGTCGTAATTTCCATATATCTAAAAATTTGTCCGTGATATCAAAGATTCGACTTCAAATTCTTGATCAGGAGTTCAAATTGAGTGGCAAATAGGTTTTACCTCAATTTCAGAGCAACCGTATCAAAATTCAAAAACTCATAGTGAGCAGTTTCTAGTGAATATTCGTGCCCCAGGCGCGCGACGTGCTATGGAAGTTCCATAGTATATTTTTGTGCTAGTTTATTTAGTTTGGTCTAAGGCTTTTGGGTCTTGGGCCTACGTCCTCCCATGCGTGAAAATACTTATACTTAGCCATGTTTCACCCTCATATAATACAAAACATTCCCCAATACTCATTCAAACACTTAGACAAATATTTTACTCCTAAATTCAAGTCCCAAAACTCATATGGATATTAAGGCTCTCATTCAAGTTTCAATTCTCCATTTCCAATCTTCTTTAAGGATCCTCCAAAGTCAAGGTATGTGGCTTTCAACCATTGGGTCTTTTCACCCGTGGTGCCCAAGCACCATTTTATCTAATTTACATGCTTTTAAGTTGATTTTACATATGGATCTATTACTATGAATTTTACTATAAACTATGTTGGAGTTTTGTAAAAGTGCTACTGTTTTGGTATGTTTGGAGCTATAAATCTTGGATCTAACTTGAGATTCGATGAAGGGTTTCGATATATATTGTATGATAGTGTTACCAAGTGTTGGTGGGGTGATTTAGTTCTAGATTTCTTGCATGATTTTACTCTTCAATTGTATGGTTTTACACTAGCATTACATCAAGGCGGTTGTACCTTGGTTGCCTTGTATGGGGGGTAGTAAGCCCGTACAACCAAATTAAGGGGTTAGTACCTCATTATCCATATCGAGGCATTTTTTCCTTGACTGCCTATATTGATGGTCACTTACTATACATGTATTATATTCTATATAAGCATGTTTTACTTCACACATCATACAAATATGCCATATTGTTATTATGCTATCTATTGGATACTATTATGCATTTTGCCCATGTTGACTACCTATTATTGTATTGCATCCTACTACTTAGTACATTCAAACATACTAACGCATACTCTATGCCTTCATGACGTTACTATGTAGAAATCAGAGCCCCACTTGATCATCCTTCTCCTTCATATGGCTAGAATGATTGTGTCTCAAGCTAGTTGGTAGGTCCTCCATTTTAGTATGATGTCTTTGATCCTATGTTATGTTTTGAGACTCGTATCTTTGATGTATGTTTATGACTAAGAGGGGTGAGGCCGGTTGCTTGTCTTGGTCCCTCGCTCCTATCTATGTAGTAGAGGTGTTCTAGGAACCTTATGATGTGGTCATGCTATAATCTATTGAGCATGCTATGTTCTTATGATATGAAGAATGGACCTTAGTACATTATTCCCTTTTCACTACCCTTTGTTGTTGTATTTAATGCTTCAGCGACCAAGGATGTGTAATAATATATTAAAAAGCTTGATTGGGGTTCCCTCGAGTTCCCCATTTGTCGTGTCACATCTAGGCCCTAGGCTTGGGTCGTGACATAGCCTAGTGGATTCAATTTAAATTAAGGTAAAATTAAGGGACTTGGTTGAATAAATTTCATAAGGCCTAGTCTGTCTCCATGGTGTGCTCCTGTGTTGTTTGTATGGATCAAGGATAGTTCATTTCGGATGTGTGCAGATTATTAGTAAATGAACAAACAAACAACAACAACATACCCAGTGAAATCCCACAAGTAGGGTCCGGGGAGGGTAGAATGTATGCAGACCTTACCACTACCTCATAGAAGTAGAGAGGATGTTTCCTGTGAACCCTCATCTCAAAACCCATAAGTATAAAGAACTAGATATGGTAAAAAGAAAGGGAAGAGAAGTGAACAAAAAGACTGATTAATAATGAATAGCACATAATGGTATGTAAATATAACAAACTAACACATATGCGACAGATAGTGAGAAAAAAGGGTAAAGAAACGTCCACCACCTAACCTACTATAACCCACAGCCATGCAACCACCTAACCCTACCAATTACCCTGCTACTCTAATTCACGACCTCCACTTCTTTCTATCTAGGGTCATGTCATCATTGATGTCAAGTTCCACCATATCATGTCTAATCACCTCCCCCCAGTACTTATTCGGTCTACCTCTGCCCTCCGTGTAACTACCAAAACTAACCTCTCGTACCTCCTCATAGGGGCATCCGTACTTCTTCTCTGCACATGTCCAAACCACTGCAGTCTCGCTTCCCTTATATTTTCGGCCACTAGGGCCACCTATAGCTTCTCCCGAATGGTCTCATTCCTAAACTTGTAACTCCTGGTGTGGGCACACAACCTTCTCAATATCCTCATCTCTGCGACATGCATCTTCTGAACGTGTGCATTTTTGATTGGCCAGAACTCCACCCCATACAACAACGATGGTCTAATCACCACTCTGTAAAACTTATCTTTGAGTTTAAGTGATATCTTCTTGTTGCACAATACTCCTGAGGCAAGCCTCCATTTAGTCCATGCCGCCCCAATACGATGTGCGACATCATCGTCAATATCGTTACTACTCTGGATGATGGATCTCAGATACTTAAACTTTTCCCTCTTGGGGATAGGTACATTGGCAAGCCTCACATCAAAGTTTGCTTCATCCCTCTCAACACTGAATTTGCACTCCAAGTATTAACAAAATGACTATTAAAAACAAATATCTACTTCTGAGGATTGATGACCTTTTTGACCAACTGCAAGGTGTAAGTTATTTCTTAAAGATTGATCTTCATTCCGAATATCACCAATTGAGGGTGACAGAGGATGATAGATGGCATTTAGAACTTAGTACGGTCATCTCGAATTCTTTGTTACGTAATTTGGACAAACAAATTCCCCTGCCAATATAATGAATGGAATTAATAGGTTCTTCAGGTCAGACTTAGATATGTTTGTGATTGTGTTCATAGTTGATATATTAGTCTATTCACGAGATGCAAAGGAGCTTGAGGATCATTTGCAAATTGTATTGCAAACATTGGGAGATAGGTAACTTTTTGCAAAGTTTAGCAAGTACAAATTTTGGATAAGGCAGGTGGCTTTTCTTGGCTATATCAATTTGGGTTATGGCATTAGAGTTGATCTATAGAAGACAGAGGCTATGCAGAATTACCGTAGACCATTGTGTCCATCTGACATTATGAACTTTTTAGGTTGTGATGGATATTATAGAAGATTTGTTGAAGGGGTTTGTTTCGTTGCCTCTCCTTTGATGAAGTTGACCTAAAAGAAGGAGAAACTTCAATAGTTTTATGGATTCAAGAAACAGTTCCGAATGTTGAAGGATCACCTTAGTTCAGCCCTTGTTTTGATATTGCCTGAAGGTCTGGATTATTTTGTTGTTTATTATGATGCCTCACATTTAAGCTTGGGTTGCGTGTTTATGGAACATGGGAAGGTCGTTGCCTATGCTTCGAGGCAGTTTGAGGTGCATGAAGAAACTACTAGACCCATGACCTTGAGTTGTTTGCCATTGTATTTGCATTGATGATCTTATGGCATTATCTTTATAACGTGCATGTTTATATATTCACTAACACCAAGAGCTTACAATATGTGTTTAGCAAAAGGAATTAGAAAAAGAGGAGGTTGGAGCTTTTAAAGGACTATAATATGAGTATGATGTATCACCCCAATAAAGAAATTAATATGGCCGATGCATTGAGTGGAGTGTCGATGGGCAGTGCTGCACATGTTTAGAATGGAAAGAATGTGCTAGTCGAAGAAGTGCACAGTTTAGCTCATTTGACTATGAGGTGAATGACTTAAATATTGGTGGTGCACTTGTACAAATGGGTAGGAATCATCTTTTATAGTGGATGATAAAGCAAAGCAAGATATGGATCCTACATTGGTTTAATTGAAGAAGTTAATGGTTGACAAAAAGATTAAAGTCTTCTCACAAGGGGAAGATGGACTGCTTCATTATCAAGGGTGGTTGTGTGTGCCTACTGTAAATGGACTAAGGGAAAAGATACTTGGTGAGGCTCATAATTCAAAGTATTCTATTCATCTGAGATCCACCAAGCTATAGAGAGACATGAGAGAGGTGTATTGGTGGAATGAAATGAAGAAAGACATAGAATGATGTGTAATGGGGTGTGAAAATTGTCTTTAAGTAAAGTTGAAACATAAAGACTGAGTATTTTAGCCCAATATATTGACACACCTACTTAGAAATGGGAGGAAGTGAATATGGATTTTATTATAGGTTTACCGAAGACAAGGAAGTAATTTCATTCTATATGAATGGTTGTTCACAGAATGATGAAAATGATCTACTTTCTTCCCAATAAAGACTTCTTATGATGCCAAAGATTATGCTATGGTACAAATCCAATAATCAGAAGGTTGTATGGGGGTACTTTTTCCATAATATCAGATCGTGGTGCTCAATTTACATCTTATTTTTAGAGGTCTTTCCAAAAAGGCCTTGATATAGAGGTGAAGACCATATTTCATACTCAAATGAATGGGGAAGCTGAAAGCACAACGAAAATGTTAGAAGATATGTTGAGGGAATGTATGCTTGATTTCAATGGTGGTTGGTATGCTCACCTACCCCTTATTGCATTTTCTGATAACAATAGTTTTCACTCAAGTATTGAGACGGAACCATTTAAATACTTATATTGAAGACAGTGTAGGTCATCTGTGGGATAGTTCAAAATTGCAGATATGTAACACCCCACACCTTACGATACTAGTACAATACAAATGAAACATGATATGGTCTGGTCAAATTAGCACCCATTTTCAAAAGTGCTCAAATCTTATGTTATAGGGGGATATGTGCGTCCAACGCTTAAGAGGGTCGAGTGTATACATGTTTTGTGTCAAATTCAGAAGATCACGACCTTAAATGAAGTAAGAGAATTGAGGTGCTTGTAGGACTCAGTAAGCTAGCAGGTGAGTCACCGACTTGCTTAGCTTAAATCGCTAACTAAACGGAGACGAGGCCTGACGTTGAATTTGTCCAAGTCCAATTATGAATAAGTCCGTGTTAAGGGTGCAAATTTAGCCCATGTTTTGGCATCACAAATGGATTTTATTTTCAGCCCAAGAAGGATATTAAAAGGGCCTAAAGACATCACAATTTCTCTGATACTTTAGGCCCAAACTAATTAAGAAGGAAGCTGAAAAATATACGCAGCAAAGGCCTAACCAATTTGGAGCCCCATAAGACCCAAGTGAAAGAGACAAGGAGCTGCATCACCAGCTTTGTGAAGTAATTCTAAGTATGCCTTAGTAAGTAACCAAAACCCCACTTTAAAAAGGGTTAAAGCAGCTCCCACAAGTCATTCTTTAACTTGACCAACAAAAAAATCAAATTGCTCTCCAAAGTTTTCTCTCAACTTTTCTTAACTTTGTAAAGCAGCCAAATGATTCTTTTAGGGTTCTTGAACAAGACCTGAACTTTGAAGGCAAACGTAAGTAAATATAGTTGTGTATTTAGTATGGTTTCTTCATGAAAAACAAGAAGTATATGCTAGTATGTTGTGCTGGAAATTCTGGACAACTTGTATTCTAAGGATTGTTGTACACTTTTCTTGTTAATTAAGAGGCTTTTCTCTTCTTGGTTGGATATATTATGAAGTAATACTTGTGGAGTTAATAAAGGTTGGTTTTATACTAATGTAACCATGCTTCTTCACCACTTTTGCAGTCCACAAAAGTGAGTCCTTATAGGATATCGCAATTATGTTCTTAGAATGAACTTGTGGGCTATTGTATGGAAGACTTTTGGCTCACGTCCTTAATGAATGATTTGTTACTATCCTGAGACTGTTTCAAGGCTTGTTTCATGTATAGATGTTTTTGGAACAGTTTGGTTAAAGTTGGAACAAGTTTGAAATTGTCGACGTCGAAATGTAGCGAAGGGAGGTAACGTTATGCTGTCCATTTTGTAGGTTGTGTAGAATTGTTATGTATGGCACTTTGTGGGTTGTTATGAGACAGTTGTGGCACTAAAATAGGCTACACATGATGTGTACATGTGAATGTGTGTTAGAAAATACAATTAGGGGCGAAAAGGTTAAAAGAATACGCTCGGGTTTATAAATACCCGCTTGCTGCCCGTGTATTATTTTTTTATGTGATTGGGCTGCCAAGATATATCTATTGTTTATTAATGCTAGAATTATCACATACTATGTTGTAGATAAATATTTGGAGAAAGGGAAGGTTATCTTGAGGTAGTAATGAGGTCATACAAAGAGGTATGTAAGACTACTTGATTCCGTATTGTTTGACATGAAACATAGATCCTTCCTTGGCACATAAAGGCGCTTACAAACTCCGACACAACTATTAACTATGTATTCACTCTTTGACATGTTAATATGCTTCCATATACAATCACCTTCAAATCTGCATAAGTGCTTGGATACGAAGTTACATGGGTTCTTGTTACTAAATAAAGTTCACAAGTTGTTCCATTTCATAAGCATTTCATTATTTGTGTAACGTACTCTTGTCGTTGTCATATTGTATTGTATGATTATCTACATGTCACATGCTACATATACAGTTCTATATCTCCAATATTGTCAACATCAAAAGAACCATCTCAAAGGTAATTGAAAGGTAAAGTATATTGTTTATTGATGGGTGGTAGCCCGAGGGGTGGAAGA
>JAABOM020025016.1:0-17999 GCA_011800125.2 Solanum clarkiae
TATTTCAATCAAAGCACACATAAATCATTCTCAATACCTCATACAAGAAGTACAAGATTCTATATACTTAACAAAGGTTAAGAAATCCACTTGCCTTATATAAAGTCTCAATCATGTCAATTCCAAAGTTTTTCCCCTTTCTATGACACTCCACTTCACCAAAATCTATTCAAATATAGCATCATAATTATATAATGAATCTATCGATACTAAAATCAATTAATTCGGTGAAAAGGATAAAATGGTCCAAAAATTTTATCGCTGAAAAATATCATTGGAATCTGAAAATTTATACATGAAAATATTCTCCAAGTGATAAGGAATTCAACAACGAAAACTATTTCAAAAACGGAGCTAATATGAGGAAGAGATCTCATGTTAAATTTTTCAAAATACATTAAAAATGCAGCAGCAATATCTACATATTTTACCTTAAACAAAGCAACAAAGTCAATTTCTGAAGTTCCCAATGTGTTCTCCTTGGAAAAATATACAATTTAGTCTTTTGAATCTCTCAAATCCGATCAAAATTGAGAGAAAAATCGTTGGTTGAAATTTGGGAAAAGTTTACGATCTTCTCTTCTCTTTTTTGAAGAAAATCCTCAATCTTCGCAGTTCTTTTAAAGTAAAAAAAAAACTTGGAAGGACATTGATTGAAAGAATTATCTTTGATTCTTGAATTCTTGATTTAGACTCTTTAGAGTTTTTGATGAAGGACCATAATTCTTGAAGAAGAAGAGTCAAGAAATCCTTTCTTGGGATTCTTGAATTTATTTTCTTGAAACCTTAGGTTATGATTTAAAATCCTATTAGAGCTTCATGAATAGATGAAGAAATTCGGGTTGGGTAGATTGAAATTCATGAAGAATACTTACCTTGAGGGTGAATCTTGAAAGCTAATCCTAACTTGATGATTTTCTTGATGATTCTTGAGCGTTTATGTTTAAGAGAGAAGGGAGAAGGTTTTGATCATGAGAACTGACTTTTTATAGGTTTTGGGGCTCACAGATAGACTCTCAAAGGTTCTAGGATAAAAATACCCTCAAATTATAAGGAAAAAATGTCATTAACTCATCCAATTAGGGTCCGCGACGCGCTCCGGGCGCGGACCTTCGGACAGCTCTGCACCTCTTCACTAAAATAGTCATAACTTTCTAATCCGAACTTCGATTAACGCAAAATCAGATGCGTTGTAAAGATAATTCAAATATATTCGATTTGATATATTATAGATTATCCAACTCGATATACTTTAGGAGATATGGTCATTTGAAATTGACCTTTCTATCGACACATATGGAAACTTAGTTGCTAGAAATTCTTTGAACTTGGCTTGATGTAAAAGGTCCGTTATGACTCTAAATCACACCTAATATACTTTAAATAATTAGAAATTGATCCTAGAACGTATATACAACTTACAAGTCATTGTTTCACCTAACTTTTATAAAATCAAACGTTAGAATTACGACCTCCTATCAGCTCCAACTCTATTCCCATACTAAGAAATTAACTTTAACATCTATGCTCTATTAGAAATGCTCAATTAAAATCCTATATCATATGAAGGATGACTTGGTATTAGCTTAAAAAAAATTTGGAGTGTTATAGCCCCTACTCCCATATAATCCACACCACAAATTAGAATATTTGATTGAAAGAAGTTTTTGTAGTCGGTGAAAGAATTCACGGGCCACATTGTACTTTACTTCAAGTTATCGTTGTCCCGTATTTCATGATGAGAAAGAGAACTTCCAATATTTGAGTCTTCAACTTTCATGCTCTTTAAGAAATTCAACTCTTCCTTTTGCATTCTGCATACTTTTCTCAAGAACCCCAACAAGACTCTATAATTCTTCAGATGATAAATAGTCAAATCTTGAATCCCAAGTCGGATACTTTTCAACTTTGATATCAACCTTAATCTTTTGATCATTTTTGAAATAGTTGGACAAGGACTTATTCCTTTTGCTTCGTCCTTCTAATGGTTAATTTTTGTATAGATTTATGAGCTCTTCCACTTCATTGGAATCATGTGGCCAGATTTGATGATTATTTCCTTCATATATGATCATACATGCTTTGATGTCACAAAGTATTGAGAGTTCCGAGATTTTCTTGACTAAACTACCCTTCTGTTTTATTAAAGTTATTATCCTCTTTTTGTCATCTTGAATATGTTCCATTCTCATTTTTGATCTTCCCATTCTGCCTCTAGTTCAAGAAAATTAAATAGAAAAAAAAAGCTAAAAAACAAGAACAGAAAAAAAAGAGTGATCAAAATCTTAAATTTCTTCAAGAACAAGATATTTTTTTCCTCAACAATGGCCGCTCAACACTAAAGGCCCCCCAAAAATAAGGGCTTCAAAATTACAAATCCTCCAAAAGAATCAAAACCCAAAATTCGAAGCTCAAAGTTTGATTAAACGAAGAACAAAAAGCACAAGGTAGAAGAGAAGAGGAGATACATACATAAAAAGAGACGACCAGACCGATAGCACACTTGGAAAAAACAAAATACCCTTACCCTACCCTACAATATAAAAAAAATATATGTATTTATTGTTACTACTTCCTTATTCCCAATTTAGTTTTCTTTCTAAGAATAATTATCATAAATTAGTTGTCAATTTAAATAATCAAGAAACAGTTAATTAGTTCTTTTTTCAATTCTACTTTTAATAATTATTTCTCTTAAATGTGAAAACTTTATTTGTTATGGTATAATTTTCAAAAAGTACAATATTTATTAGAGGTATTTTAGTTAAACTATATACTTCGTTAATTTTTTCGTAAAAATGTGTTGATATTTACCTTGATAACTAAATTAAGAAAAAGGGGGTATTAATTTAAAAAAAAAAACTCCTCTAATCCCCATTTTAGTTGTTATGGTGCTTGTTATGCTGCTTAAATTCCGCAGAAGCAGTATGTTGCTCTAAATTTGACGCATTGATTGTTTTTGGAAACTATACTAATTATAATTGTAACAATATTTGTCCTTCCACCTCTCTTACCCTCTTCCTATAGGAATTACACACTTCATAGAAATATTATTAATTGACAAAAGTTAAACATTTTATTTGGATATCTAATTTGGATTTCTAAGTTATATTCCCTCTTACTCATATTTGTTTTTTCATACATAAATTTAAAAAAAATCATAAATAAGAAAGTAATTTTTACCAATTCACCTCTTAAAAACTTTCAGGAACTTTATAAATAAGTGTGAGCACTTTAAAAAAAATTAATTGCAAGGATATTAATATGAGAAAATCAACTAATTAATGTCTTTTTTTATTTAGTAAGACGATCAAATAAAATAACTATTTTTAATATAGTGACCATTATGAGACAAAGAGAGTAGCATTTACTTATAAATACAAAAATATCAAAATTTGCAGAAACTATCTGAACATTAATTTCTCAACTCTTAACGTATCAGAATATGCTAAGCGGCCGAATTAATAAATCACATATTTTCATGTTCATTTTATGAATAAATATTTTGCTATCGACGGTTTTAGGAGAGGTAGAGGTAGAGGTAGACAAGAGGGGTATTGACAAGAAGCATTTAAACATCACATGCATGTCGCGATTTCAACTTACCGACATG
The DNA here is from genome assembly GCA_011800125.2 of Solanum clarkiae. Taxonomy (NCBI): domain Eukaryota; kingdom Viridiplantae; phylum Streptophyta; class Magnoliopsida; order Solanales; family Solanaceae; genus Solanum; species Solanum clarkiae. Next base: position 3,614 of record JAABOM020025016.1, read on the forward strand.
AACTTAAATAGAAGGGTGTGAGGGACATGGATTAGGTTGGAAGGTTAGTAGGTAACGTGTGTTTGTCTAGTTGCCTGTTAGTATTATCACTCTTAGTATTGCTTTTAGTTTCTTGTCCTTCGATTTTTGTTACTATATGTTGATTCCTTGTACCATTATTATTGTTAGCTAATGTTTTTTGTACTCATAATTACTTCTTTCTGTGAACTATGCTTTTAACTATTTTTTTTAAAATAAAAAATTTATCAAAAATAATTTATATACTTTTGAGATAGGGGTGAGGTTAGCATACACTCAGGTAAAATGACCCAATCCAGCTATAAAGAAATAAATATATTAGAAGTTACTTAGAGAAAGTTATCATACAATAAAAATAACTCAACCCCGGACAACGTGCATTGAGATCGCAAATAGTTTTTTCCATGGAATAATTCACGCTTTCTCCTCTCCTTTTCTCTTCAAATGGATGTGACCATTAGATTACTAGTTAATAGTTATAAATGTCCAATTTTATTGTTGCTGCTAATTATATAATATAGCAACAATTATACTATTGTCACTAATTTTTTTAATTTATTATTGTGTAATAATTATTATAAATAATTCGATAATATGGTGTATGTCTAGAAAATGTTGATCTGGAATAGATAGGTTCAGTTAGAAAGGAAGACAATTAAAATTTATAATTTAATATGTATAATACACGCTGCTCAATATAGCTAAAATAAAAGTGACAAGTGTAATTGTGTATGTAAAATTAAATATGAACTCAAGTTAGCCTCTTTAGAGGATGAGTGATATTCAGATAACTAGATATTGGAGTAGCAAATGGTGTTTGAAGTATTTACAAGTGATAATAATATCATCAAGTTAGTAATGAGTTGCTTCCATATGTGATTGAATTTCTATATTGAAATTTTATACAATCTTAAAGATTTTGGAATATCAAAGTTCTTGATGCTCATAGGTCGTGTTCGTGCAAATTATTTGTCAATATTAGTTACGTGTGATATTGACTTAGTATTGGTTTGGATTTAATTTGTATGTGCAAACTGAGAAATGCTGGATATTAAAATCTAAATTGCGAATTATCTAGGTGAAATGACGAGATCCAATAAAAAAAGCATGTAAAAAATTACTATAAAGAAAGTTATTGCACAAAAACAACAAAAAACAGTTGTCCCTGACGGGAATAACTCATGCTCTCCTTCCCTTTTCTCTTCAAATTGGAGTATAACCAACACTTTCCTAGTGTAAGAGAGAACATCAATTCCTCCAAACACACAAAAAGTGAAATTTAATTTGTGAAATATACCCTTTTTTTAAAAAAAGAAAAAAGAGATAAGGTTGATTAGAAGTGATTTTTTGACATATTTATGTGAAACTTTCACTCAGGGCCGTCTCGACCATAAGGTCACTAAAACAACCGCTTAGGGTCCAAAATTTTTTAAGGCACCCCAATTTTTTCTGAAAATCTATATATCGTTTATTGATTAAAAAAGTTGCGTAGACAATGTATAGTAATTATTTACTTTATTTAATATAGATGTCATTGTAATAATTACGAAATGGATCAGAATATCATTTACTTAATTTTAATATTTTCTCTAAGTGGCTACTTGTTTTGTTGATTTATTTATATCTTAAAGATTAACATGAACCCAAACTATTACACTTACATGCATTTATCTTTTTTATTGTTATGACCTGGTCTCATTCATGATGTCGCCTGTTAGATTTCACCTATAGGCAATCCAGTTACCCAACCCCAGGATATCTGTCCTAGCTCTCTAGTCACAAACATAACCGATACAACAACGTAAATAACCACAGACCTATCTAGAACCTAAAAGTCAACTGTACAGAGCTACAATAGACACAAATACGTACCAATACATATATAATCATAATCATAATAATGTACAAAACCAGGAGTGCTCCTACAAGTACAAACTACTAGTATATAAGGCTAATGTCTAAAAGCAAAAGATGGCCATCAAAAGTAAGGAGATGTTTGTCATGCCCTGGGAGGGTATCCTTGGCATAGTGACACTCGAAGAACCATTGTTGATTCTCCAAGAGGACCACCTGTCCTCATCATCAGATTGTACTTGACAACGGAAGAAAATACTCAAGAAAAGACTATCAATATATAAAGAACAACAATATATCTTAGAACAATCAAGACTAGTATGAAAAAAACTAATCAAACAAGATCCACCTCAACAATCCCAAAACAAGTCTATGCCGTCTCTACCTACTGTCTAGAAGGTACTATGACAAGCCATGACTACCCCATTCAACAAAATCAAAAAAACTACTCAATGAAAACTAAAAAGGCTCCTTCGAATAGCAATTAGCGCTCACCAAATTTGAAAGTAAGAGCTGGACCTCAACGATGCGCTAATTGAAGTTCTCTATCACTTGTATTTGTATCATTAATGATGGAGGCCCAAACGAATGTTAATACATGTAATATACTGATATGTAAGAATGACTAAAGTAACAAGTAAGGCTCTGCAAGCAGCTCAACAATCTGTAAACTCAACTAAATGATCAATATGCAAGTTTAAGAATAAATCATCTTCTGTAAACAGACTCAATTTTATACATTTCGATTTACAACATTTTATGCTCAATCAAGTATTGCATAGGAGTTTCTCTTAACCAATATCTAATCCCATCATCATTAGTTTGGTGATGTACAATGAGTTTTCTGAATTAATGGTGCAACTATCCTATGCTGGTAACATTGTTTATGGGTTAAAGTAGTTATCTATTCACTCTCATAGCAGTGCTCAATACTCCTTCCAAAGCTAAAACATGCTCTTGAAAATCAATTCATTCTTATCTCAATATATTTTCTACAATTAACCTCAACGCAATCACTCAACAGTTTAGCCAAATCAGGATCATCAGTCGTGCATGCAATCAAGACTCTAACTCAAGTTCAACTGATCATTTAAATTCCAACCAACCATATCCATCACATAAAACACGCAAGATAGTCAATTACACACACACACACACACACACACACACATATATATATAGACAAGTGATCATACTCTTCATGCTCGTGTTACTTTACTTCAGGCATTCACATTCATTATCTCAGTTTCGTTTAATACACCAAATTTCACTGAATGATGCAATTTAGGATTCATAATTTCAAGCATAGGATAATACCTCAATTTCATATAAAAAACATGCAATTCTATCAATTTGTTAATATACATTAATGAGAACTCTAAACAAATGCAAAAAACTCGAAGACTAGGATAATGGAATTTTCAATACTCAATTCTCATTCACAATCTTGACTCAAATAGATGAAAGGGTGCATCGATGAACTCAAATAGATTTACATACCTTGTATTTGAAGAACAATTAACTATTAGACAATCTTCACTCGCGTGCTTGGAACCCAACTATTCTTCCTTCCTTGATGCTCTCAAAAGTTTTAAGTGTAGAATGAATAATATTACACGTAGGGTACTGATAAGGGATTCAAAATAAGTCCTAAATTTTGTAGCTTTTAATTAAAAAGAGTAGAAAAATATAGAAATACCCCTCTAAAAACTATTGAATGGAACCACGAGAATCCATCGACGGTCGTGGTTTCACTTACGGGCCGTAAGTCGCCTCTCATAGATTAAGGTGTCCAAAGATTGAGTTATTGGAAATTGGACCTGGGTTCTATGAAATCCCTTTCTATGAGACATAAAAGGAATGATGAGTCATCCTGTTAATCATGGTTCAACATCCAGAAAAGTTGATTTTTCAATTTATCAAACCACAAAATGCATCCTACGACTCATGTATTGGAGTACAGTGTGTAGAATACCTTGTACATTGACCTTAGATATAGGAAAATTTCTTAATTCACATGGGCAACTATGAGGTCCAATCTACGGGCCATAGACCACTCTACAAGTCATAGATGACCCTTTGTAGTTTCTCCCGGTGATTTTCTCAGTCACTTTCTCAGCTTCTCCTGGGCATTTATAGCAAACTAGGTGGAATGAATTTGGGTGTATTACATTTTCTCCCCCTTTGGGTCATTCATCCTTGAATAAAGAGCAATCAAGGAACTTAGTCAATGCACAAATCCTATCATGGACTCTAATAAATCAAACAGTTCACAATTCACCCTTGCAATCAATCATTCAGGCAATCAAGCAAGAAAATAATCAACAAATCAAACTAATCATCAATCAGACTCTAGGACTCTATTGCCATTCAAACGAGAAATAGAAAGGAACTCAAGGAATAGGAATGAATCATTACCATGAACTCTCTCATCATCAGCAAGCAAGAATAAAAGAGGGTACTTAGCCATCATATCCTCTTCAGCTTCTCAAGTAGCTTCTTCCACAAACTTATTTCTCCACAATATTTTGACAGATACGATCTTTTTGGTTCTCAATTATGAACCTAATGATCAAGGATTTGAATGGGAATCTCCTCATAGGTCAAGCTGTCCTTCACTCCAATACTATCAACAGGCACAACTAATTATGGATCTCCCAAACACTTTTTAAGCATGAAAATGTGAAAGACTAAATGAATGACCACTAACTCTGGTGGTAACTCCAACTCATAAGCTACATTTCCCATCCTTTTTGCAACCTGGTAAGGACCAATATACCTCTGATTCAACTTCCTCTTCTTCTTAAATTGCATCACACCTTTCATAAGTGACACTTTCAAATATACCCAATCATCAACTCGAACTCTAAGTCTCTTTTTCTAATATTTATGTAGGATTTCTATCGACTCTATGCATTCTTCAATGCCTCTATTATGATTTTCACCTTCTCCATAGCTTGATGAACCAAGTCTGTCCTAATCAACTCTGTCTCACTCAACCCAAACTGGCCAATCGGTGATTACATCTCCTCCTATAAAGTGACTCATAAGAAGCCATCTGAATGGTCAAATGGAAAATGTTATTGTAGGCGAACTCAATCAGAGGTAAGTGGTCATCCCTATTACCTTTGAAGTCAATGACGCAGACTCTCAACATATCCTCCAAGGTTTGAATTATTCCTTCTGCCTGCCCATTAGTTTGTAGTACTGAGGTTCACCTTCGAACCCAAGCCTTTCCAGAAGGATCTCCAAAACTGAGCAGTGAATTGAGCTCCTCTATCTGAGATGATGGATAAAGGAACTCCATTCAATCTAACAATCCTTCTTATATATAATCGGGAATAATCCTCTAGGTGTTAGTCGTCTTTACTACCAAGAAGTGTGTAAATTTTGTCATCCTATCAACTATCACCCAAATCGAATCATGCTGTCTGCGGGATCTTAGTAAGCATGTGAAAAAGTCCATATTAATCATCTCCTACTTCCATTCCGGGATCGCAAAGTTCTGAGCTACTCCACATGCCCTCTGTTTAACTTTAACTTGTTGGCAATTAGGGCATTTGGAAACAAACTCGGCAATATCTCTTTTCATCCCACTCCACCAGTAGACTTCTCTCAAGTCATGGTACATCTTAGTTTAGCCCAGATGGATGAAATATCTAGAGTTATGGGATTCCGCCATGATTCTTTCTCGAATACCTTCAACATTTGGAACACACAATCTGCCTCGATCTCCCCTCTTTGGCTAAGGCCATCACCTTTTGCTTATGCATATCTACCTTTGATTGTAATAAGATAGGATCTTAATCTTGCTTCATGTTCACCTCTACCACTATATAGGATGTAGACCCATTATGCACAAGAACTCTACCTTCACTAGGTTCGTCTAGTTGAACTCCCAATCATGCCAGTCTGTGAACCTCTTTAGTTGGCATCTTTTTCTCCTCTTCAACATAGGAGGTACTGCTCATAGATAACCTTCTAAGAGTATTAACAATCACATTAGCTTTACCTAGATAGTAGAGGATGCTTATGTCATAGTCATTGAGTAACTCAATCTATCTTCTCTGCTTCAAATTAAGATCATTTTGTGTAAAGATATACTGCATGCTCTTGTGATCTGTGAACATGTCCACTTATACTCCACACAAGTAGTGGCACCACAACTTGAGAGGAAACACCACTGCTTCCAATTCTAAGTCATGTGTGCATCAATTCTTCTCATGCACCTTGAATTGCCTAGAAGCAAAAGCAACAAGTTTTCCTTTCTGCATCAGTATGCATCCCAATTCCACTCTTGAGGCATCACAGTAGATTATGAATCCATTAGTCCCTTTAGGTAAGGTCAGTACTGGGCAGTGGTCAACCTTGTTTTCAACTCTTTGAAGCTACTCTCACACTCATCGAACCATTAAAACTTGACCTTCTTTTGAGCCAGTCTTGTCAATGATGTAGACATGAAAGAGAATTTGTTAACAAATCTACGGTAGTAGCGTGCCAAACCCAAGAATCTTCTTATATCAGTCGGAGAGGTCGGTCTAGGCCAGTTCTTAACTGTCTCAATATTTTGGGTGTCTACTCGAATATCGTCGCTCGAGACAATATGGCCTAGGAAAGCCACAGACCTAAGCCAAAATTCACACTTATTTTTTTTAAATATAACTCATTATCCTTTAGGGTCTATAAAGCAATTCTGAGGTGGTTTGCATTCTCTTTCTCATCTCTAGAGTACACCAGAATATCATTGATAAACAAAATTGCAAACATGTCAAGGTACTATCTGAATACTCTGTTCATCAAGTCTATGAAGGGTGTAAGTGCATTTGTCAACCGAAAAGACATTACTAAAAACCATAAGTGATCATATTGGGTTCGAAAAGCCATCTTTGAAATGTCATATTTTCTAACTTTCAACTAGTGATAGCCTGATCTGAGGTCTATCTTGGAGAAAACAGTGGCACCCTGAAGTTGGTCAAACAAGTCATCTATCCTTAGAGGAGGATATTTGTTCTTGACTACTACCTTATTCAACTGGTGATAGTCAATACACATCTTGAGGGAACTGTCCTTCTTCCTTATGAATAGAATAGAAACACCCAAGGGGAAACACTCAACCTAATAAATCCTTTCTCTAACAAATCTTTCAATTGCTCCTTCAACTCTTTCAACTCAGCAGGGACCATTCTATATAGTGGAATAGAGATAACTTGGGTGTCAAGAAGAACATTAATTCCAAAGTTAATCTCCCTATCTGGAGGGACTCCAAGCAGATTCTCCAGAAATACTTCAAGAAACTCATTCATAATTGGGATGGACTCAAGGGTAGGAGGCTCAATATCATCAGATTTAACTCGTACTAGTTGATAGATTCATCCCTTTGAGATTAGCCTTTTGTTCTTAAAGTAAGAAATAAACTTACCTTTGGAGCAACAGAGTGACCCTTCCACTCTAGGAACTGTTCATTCAGAAATTGAAATTTAGCAATTCTGGTCCTATAATCAATGAAGGCATAGAGGCATGAAGCCAATTTGATGGTTGTATTTGCATTGATGATTTGGTGACATTATCTCTGTGGGGTGAATGTTGATATATTCACCGACCACAAGAGTTTTCAATATATGTTTAGCTAAAGGGATTTGAACCTAAGGGAAAGGAGATGGTTTGAGCTTCTAAAAGACTATGATATGAGTCTAATCTATCACCCCAAAAAGGCTAATATTGTGGATGATCCATTAAATAGGATTCTATTGAAAGCATTGCATATGTTGAGATGGAAAGAAAGAACTAGCTAAAGAAGTGTACCATTTGGCTGGTATGGGTGTAAGGTTGAATGGCTTAAACAATAGTGGTGTACTTGTACGAAAAGGGGTGGTATCGTCTTTGATAGTGGAAGTTGAAGAAAAACAAGATATAGATCTTACTTTGGTAGAATTGAAGAAGTTGGTGATTGATAAGAAGGTTGAGGTTTTCTCACAAGGGGGAGATAAAGTGCTTTATTACCAAGGGCGATTGAGTGTCCCTAATGTGGATAGCCTAAATGAAAAGATACTTGATGAGGCTAATAATTCTAAGTATTCCATTCACCTGGATAGCAAAGTGTGTAATGGGGTGTGTAAATTGCCAGCAAGTGAAGGTGGAACACAAATTACTGAGTGGTTTAGCCCAAGATATTGAGATACCTACTTGAAAATAGGAGGAAGTGAATATGGATTTCATTACAGGTATAACAAGACCAGGAAACAATTTGACTCAATATAGTGGTTGTTGATAGAATGATGAAAACAACCCATTTTTTATCGATAAAGACTTCTTATGGTGCCAAAGAATATACTAAGGTCTACATAAAGTTGGTAAGGTTGCATGGGGTACTATTTTCTATAATATCAAATTGTGGTACTCAATTTACTTCTCATTTTTGGTGATCTTTCCAAAAACGACTTAGTACAAAGGTAAAGATAAGCACCACATTCGATCCTCAAAGGGATGGAAGCCAAAAGGACAATACAAACGTTGGAAGATATATTGCGATCATGTGTGCTTGATTTCAAGGGAGGTTGAGATGATCACTTACCTCTTGTTGAATTTTCTTACAATAATAGTTTTTACTTGAGTATTGAGATGACACTATTTGAAGCCTTGTATGGTAGACAGATTAGCTCACTAATGGGATGGTTTGAAGTTGGAGAAATGTCCATGATTGGATAGGATTTTGTACTTAATGATATAGAGAAGGTGAAAGTCATTAGGGAAAGGTTCAAAGCTGCCCAAAGTCATGAAAAGTCATATAATGATGTTAGAATAAGGGATTTTGAGTTTGGTGAAGGTGGTTAGATGTATTTGAAGTTTTCACCAATGAAAGGAGTAATGCGGTTTAGCAAAAAGGGAAAATTAATTCCTAGATCTGTGGGACCTTATAAGATTGTGAAGAGAGTTGGGAAGGTAGCCTATGAACTAGATTTGCCTATGGAGTTAGCCATGGTTGATCCGATTTTCATGTGTCCATGTTGAGAAAATGCATGGGCGATCCTAATTTTATTGTTCCATTAAATAATGTGACTATTGAGGAAGATTTGACTTATGAAAAAGGTACTGGTTGAAAGTTTTGATTGGCAAATGATGAGATTGAGAAACAAGGAAGTGACATCAGTCAAAGTGTTGTGGAGAAATCAACAAGTTGAGAGTGCTTTGTGGGAAGCCAAGGCGGACATGATGAAATAATATTCTTACCTTTTCCCTTCTATTCAAGCCTAAGGTACCTAATGTGATCTATTCTTCCAAATTCTCACAAATAATGTTTCCTTGTCATATTGCATGCATGTATGATCATGAGACTATTTTTGAATAATATTTGATGCATAAATTTGATGATTTTATTAAAATGATGATTAAGTTGCGTTTTTGCATTCTGTTGTGATGTTAGTTGTGTTTCTACTCTACTCAAGCTTGCTTTTGTCTCATTCGAGGGAGAATGATCCCAAGGGGGAGATATTGTAACACCCTACATGTTAAAAAATTTGGAAAATGGAAAAGTTGTGTAAATTTTCAAATTGGCTACTGATACGAGACAATCTATGGCTCGTGGATGGGACCACGGGTCGTAGGAAGGTCTTGTAATTAAGGTCTAGAACTTAGTGAAAGTTTTGGTCTCTAAAATTCACTCCAAGAGAAATACGATGGGTCGTAAACCTTTATACTATCATAGTTTAGGCCGTGGATGAGACTCTGAGAGAGGAAAATTTTTCTAAGTCTAGAAACATTCTATGGAATGGTTATATGGTCCATAAATAGAATTACAAACCATACATAGCATTTCGTGGTTCTCAAGTGCAATTTCTAGTAGCTCAACTTTTGGAGCCATGCAATACACAACCAAGAGTATGAGCCATACTCCCATGCATGGGCCATAAATGTGGTTTCATTAATGGGACCAGCAGTTTTTAAATGAAGGGCGTTTTGATCATTTCTAATTCATTCAACTCCTAAACTACATCATTTTAAACCTTTAACTAACTTAACCGACTTTATTCACATAAAACCTATTCCTAACTCATTCCATTTCATTTATTCTAAAAATCTCTCCCAAATTACTCTCTCAGCAAGAGATTCCATTGGAGCTAGGGTTTCAAGTTTTCCTAAGGATTTCCAAGTCCGTCATCTGCAATTTCTAAGGTTCTTCACTTGAGGTATGTAGGGCTTCATTCATAAACTAGATTCATCCATAAAGCCCAACTCAATTCTCTTTTTTCCCCTCAAAGTTTGAGCATGGATTTCTATGGGATTATTTGATGACATTCCAAATGGTTGGATAATGATTACTACATAATTATTACATCTATTTATGCATCATTATGAAGTATTACAGGATTTGTATGATTCCAAGTGAATGAAAGTGATTTCAAACATATGATGATTAGCGCTTGTTGAATTGATGTAGGTTCCTTTACTAATGATCCAAATTGATTCAATTGCATAAATCCCCCACAATTTTCATATAATTGTAAGATTTCAGTTCAGTGTCTCATGAACCTGCATAATACCCTAGTTTCCTTTGATAAAATTATGATTCTCACGAATTGTGATTCTAAGTACGAAAAGTATGCTTTAATGATGATGATGATGTTATGATATAATGATGATGACGATGATAGGATGATGAGGTTAACTTAAGACTCCAATGATGATAATAAAATGAGGAGTATACCCATATTATATGCAAAGTTATGTAGATAGACTATTCCCATGACATGAGATATTATCATAAGGTTATTATGCCTATTTTACAAGTTATGAAAGTATGATTTTGATAAAGTATGAATTATATTTAAAGCTATGTATATGCATGAGTATGCATTCTGTGGGATATGACTTAGCACCGAATGAGCTTGTGTGAGGGGAACTATCCCCAAGGGCCCTTATATAATTCCTCAAGAATCATAACTACGTTCCACCGTAGGTTAATGATTATGTGCCTATAAGGATAGCTATTGGATCTATTTAACATTATGTTCATGTGATACTCACTGTGCTAGGGTTAAACCTAAAAGGTGGGATCTTTTATGTTCATGTAACACTCACCATTCTAGGAATAAGCCTAAAGGTGGGTTCGAGTCTATATTGGAAAAGTAGACTCCTCTTTTACTCGGTGTAGAGAGAACATCAAGATTCCATGTAATAGTCTATATGGCTTTATTGTCGGTTATAGTCTTATCACTTCATATGTATGCTAGGATTATGAAAGGTTTTGATGATGCATCAATTCATGATTTTAAACATGCATTGCTCATACATATTGTGTCCTTATTCTATTGATTATAATTATGCATATTGATATTATATTATGATGTTCCTTGATGCATGACATACCAGTACATTTAGTACATCCACCTACTAACACATACTTCTTTGCCTACATGGTCTAACCATGTAGGGATGGACGGTGAGGCTATTCCTACATTTCATAACTAAATTCAAATTTGAGCTTTTGAAGATTTTTGGTGAGTTCTCATGCTTTTGGAACAAGCCTTTTCGTATTTTATTATCCTTATGTGGAGACTTTATGACTTTTCTTTCAATATTATATTTGAGAGTGATGTCGCCCAAGCTACACCTCTTTTTGAAGGTATAAGCAGTCGTTGTCAAAATATATAACCTAACCAAGGTTAGGGTTGATCCCATAGGGAATATAGTCTAGACCTGGAGCAATTACGATCAATTTGGATGAATTAACCTACTTATCTCCCGAAAGGTGGGGGCAGGTTTGTAATTACAGTAACTAAACCTAAACTATAAACAAGTATTGTGAAATAAGTAAGAGAAGTAACTAGGGTATTGTGTTTCCCATGAATTAAGTAGAGAAGTAACTAGGGTATTGTGTTTCCCATGAATTCCTAACTTAATATAGCCAGATAATCATAATTGTTTCTAGTTTTAGCATGTAGAACTGGTAGGTAAAGTTTACCAAGCCCTTTGATCCAAGTTAGAGCTAAATTTTACTACGTGATTTGATCCATTCCCATAATATAACATTACTAACCCTTAGCTTTTGTTCCCATACAACCGCCCCTTGATTCGGTTAGGTTGATTAGATGTAGGAGATCACATCGAATCCTGTTAATTATTCGATTATCCCATTCATTACCACCTTGATCCAACAATTAAGAATTAAGCAAGTTCTAACATTGGCCACCATTAAAAAGCATTCTAAACGAAGGGATTAATTAATACATACATGCACACTTGCCAAGAATTATGAATTATCCTCTTTTACCTTGTTAGTTCTTCATCGTTCCCACAATCCTAGTTGTAGATTTAGCTATGCATGATCATTGCAGATGAGAAAATCATGTAATGGACTAGCATAATTAAATACTTACAATGATGAATTAAGATTTTTTTTTGAAAAAGAATAAAAAATAAGGGGGTTAGTCGAAAAGTGTTTTTGTCCTATCTTATGCATCTCTTTACTAAAAAGATCTAAAAACTTATTTATAATAAGTAAGATACAAATCCAAAACGAAATGAAAAAACTAGATTTGGTAGCTTCTACGGACGAGGTTACGAGCCATATGTGAAACCACAACCTGTACTTGGGCTTCGTGCTCTGGACTTTCCAAAAATAGACTTCAACTTATGAAACCATCTTATAGGGCCATCTTCTAACTTACGAATCGTAGAGGGTTTTTTATGCTAACTTCTCTAAAACTCTTCAAACTCTTGATCCTCCAGGCACAACCTTATCCACGACATGCGAAGAAATCTACAAATCATCTAACAATTTGTGGATGCAACATGTGAAACTTGGACTTTCACTAGTGACTCACGACACTGACCTATGAATTATGGAGTGAACCATGACCCATAGTTCGTAAATCCCCAAGAACTTTAATTTTGCAGAACTTTGCTCAAAATCATATCGAATCCTGTAATCCTGCAAAATAAACATAAAAACACATCAAACCCATTAACATCGCTTTGAGAGTACATAAAATGCTAAGTTTTAAGCATCAAAATTGTTGTATTTTGACAACACATTAATATCCTCAACTTAAAATTATTGCTTATCTTCAAGCGGCAGAAACAATCTACAAAGCAGTATAGCAATACACAGACCTCAATCTGAAGGTATACATCATCTCTAAATCAATCACACATACCCAAACTCACACATTAATGCATATCATATAGTCATCACACAAACCAAGATAGATCAATATATGTGACAGTGAAACTATGATAAGGAAGGTAAGCACAGATAAACCATAATCACTAAAATAGCCTAGAATCAACAGTGTAACTCAATTGCCCTCACAAAAAGAAGTCCTATATCTTCCTAAAGATACTTTTTTCAAATTTGATGCTTGGGACTAACAAAATCACTCACATCACAACAGCTATTCAAACACTGCGCTCAATACCATATGCTTGCCCCTATAATCATGACCATAACTTTCGACTACTTGGACTAGGATCACTATAGGTCTTTCTAAGCTTGTAACGTATGCTTAGGGGGCTTTGGTATGATGTCTTAGGAACATAGTGACTAACGACCCTCCATGACACTGCGTTATTCTATACTTTTGCCCTACTGACACTATTATTTTTGAATTAGTTTTCCCTTATCTTATTTCAAACCTTTCTGGGTACGTTATTCAAATTTTTAAGCTCATTGCCTTTTTATTTTTCACACTTTTTTCTTTTCAGCTCATTATTTAGGCATCTATTCATTTTTTTGTACCCATGGCACATTTTCCCCCTTTTTCATGTATAACTAGATTTCATCCACATTTAATGTGATTTTACTTACACCAACCACCCTCAACTTAGGTTTTTGGCCTGAGTTGAGATGCACAATATCCAACCTACGAACCAGGGCCACTTTTGGTAGCCACCCCCAACTTAGACTTTTTGCTTGAGTCGAGGTGCATAATATTCAAGGAAAACCAGGGCCAAAATTCATATTTTACATTAAAAATGGCTTGGTTATGTAATTACCCCAAAAAGTGCTCGAAAATAAGCCTCGAAAGTACCCGAAATCGTGATTTTTATACATTTAAAAATCTATTTATTATTTCAAAAATTGGACTCATATTCTTGTTCAGGAGGTCAAATTAAGTGGACAATGGGTCTAACCCAAATTTTAGAGCAACTGTATCAAAATTCAAAAACCACAAAAAAATGCTATTTAGGAGGGTCAACTTTGGAGGGGCATATCTCTTAACACATAAAGAATTGAGTGGCCCACAACTTACCAAATTAGATCCCTTTGAATTAGCTTTCCAATGCACTAGGTTTTATCTCATTCCGAGTTTGAATGAAGGATTTATGCCCATTTTTGTAGAACTCATTTGTGCAAAAAATGCAGATTCTAGTGGGGTTTTCGCATCGCCTCCGTGACGTGCCCCTGTTGTTTTTGGTGTTTGTTTTAATTTTTTTGGCCTAAGGTTCTCACACTTGAAAATATATATATATATATATATATATATATATATATATATATATATATATATATACTTTG
>JAABOM020025046.1:0-17995 GCA_011800125.2 Solanum clarkiae
TATGAATTAATAATGGTAGTAGAAGTTAAGATGGCTTTAGAGTTCCAACATTCATTTTTCCAACAACCACACATTAAATTTTTTTAAAAGTTTAATTTTATTAAAGGAAAGGGTAATATTGGAAAAAATTTCAAATATCTACCTTGAAGTTTGAACAATTCAAATATTTTAAACACTGAAAAATACTCTAAAAATTCAGTTTTATTGAGACGGAGGAAGTACTATGTAAATTAGGACAGAGGCAGTATACGTTTGTAGATGATGTTGCATACCACTTTTCCTGATATAAAGTTTAAATGTTTAGGCCGATTTAAGGTGAGCAATCTGGCGCGGCCAATTTCCTCAGCAGTAACAACCTGATGAACACACAAAATAATAATAATAATAATAATAATAATAATAATAATAATAATAATAATAATAATAACAATAATAATAGTACTTTCTTTATCCCATTTTATGTGACATTTTTTCATTTTTTGTCCGTCCAAAAAAGAATGTCATCTTACTCTAATTGAAAACAATTTGGCTTTAAAATTTTCCTTTTACCCTTAATGAAATGAATCTAAACCACACAAATTTCTTAAATGATTTTAGACAACAATTTTCAAAATTCTTAACTTTTTTCTTAAACATCGTGCCAAGTCAAAGGGTGTCACATAAATGCGACGAAGGGAATAATAATAATAACAATAATAATTAAGCAAATTAAAGTGTGTTTTTTGTAATAACATTTTTGTAATGAGAATCGCCTCCCATTATTAAAAGCAGTTTTAACTTATGTTTTTCACGTACTTGATCCATAAAAAAGAATTTCAACTCCATGTACGGGAATGCGTTCAACATATAACTAAGTAATGAAAAATATTCAAATATAGCATCGAACAAAAAATTAGCTCATGTATGTCATTTTAGTTGACAAAGTATTCTCTAATATAGTATAAGCTTAAAATTACCTCTCTATTTTGCTTCATTACTTGTGGAGATATTGTGATAGAAGTTGGAAGTGATGTTATTCCCATATTAGATTAATGGGTGGATCAGTGGCTTTCAGATACAAATTTGCTAAAAATTTGGTAAGTTCACTTGCCACATATGCAATGTGGAATGTTTGAATTTATCTTTGGTCTTTATAACTTTGTGCATGGCAAAGGACTTCATTAATGATAGAATTTTCTCTCTTCCCTATTATGATAGTACTCGTTCTATTTTTGTTGTCATATTGTATTTTTCTGAAAGTTAATTTATTTTATTTTTAAACTTAAATTAAATTAAATTAAAT
The DNA here is from genome assembly GCA_011800125.2 of Solanum clarkiae. NCBI lineage: Eukaryota > Viridiplantae > Streptophyta > Magnoliopsida > Solanales > Solanaceae > Solanum > Solanum clarkiae. Next base: position 1,283 of record JAABOM020025046.1, read on the forward strand.
TAATTTGATATTTTAAAATATAAAAATTTAGATATTCAAAATTATAAGAAAAGTGTTATCATTTGTAGCTTTTTTCATATCAATATAATGAAAAAAATATATCTTAAAATATTTGTCAAAGTATTCATAGTTTGACTCTAGAAATAAAAGTTATGACAATTAAAATGAGACGAACGGAATATTAGATTAGATAGATTTTGTTTTGTGAACACTGAATTTTTTTACTGGATTTGAGTGTTACACTATCCCACACCTTTTTTTTTTTAAGTTTTATTTTAACTTTTAACTTTGCTTTTTTATTTATTTTAGCAGGTTCTTATTGCTAGGATCAAAATAATCAAATTTAATATAGAAGTTAGTAAGCAAACCTTAAAAGACCATGAGTAAATGGCAAACGAGAAATATATCAAAAGAGACATAATAATTTAATGTGATTTGGTAAATCTACCTATATCCACAAGAAAAGATGAATAATCCACTATATAAATACAAGAGTACAAAGTATCAAGACAAATAACCTCATCCAATTCAAATGGAATACAAAGAGGTTCGCACAAGTGTTACTATAACACATGTTCTCATTGTTTCTCTCCCTGCATACAACTCTTAAAGTGTCATGGACTACATTGTGAATTCTACCAAATTAGAAGGAATAAACCTATATTGATAGAGTCATAAACATTTTCCTAGAATTAAAAAAAATTAATCAAGTGGAGAATTTTGTGTTTCCTTATAGGAAAAAGAAAAACTCAATTATGGTAAAAAAAAACTCTGGTCAAATACCCAATATTTATTAGAGAAAACTGAAAATAAAATTAAAAAAATAAAATAAAATATTAAAAACATTCTCAAACTTGATATTATTCATAATTTTATTTTTGAATTATTGACAATCTTAAAAATATATCTTTACTTGACTAATTCTATTTTAAGGCTCCTCTTTTTATGTCATACAACATATCTATATGTATATGCCAAATCAGTAGAAAATTTCAAAGTGTACGCACATGGACAACACATTTATGTGTACGGTATAGGAGAATGGTAAACTTAATTTCACTTATTCAAGTAAAAAAACACTTTAAAGATTGTTCATACTTTGAGAATAAAATTAATTAAAAATTCACATAAAATTGAAAAAAATATTTTTAAACACTTCTCTTTATTGTCATTCTATATTTAGAAATCTTTGAAGATCGAATGATCCAAAATTCAGAAATATGTTCTAACACTTCTGTTGTCATTCAATATTTAGAAATAGGAATGAAAATGAGGCAGGTGCAAGGCGAGCTGGCCTTAATCTGTAATTTTTTTTTTAAATCTCCCCGCGCCGCCCCTCCCCTCATGGTGACATTTTTCATTTTAGTCTTCCCCGCTCGGCCCCACAAGATTTGCTCCACATAAATTCATCCCGCTTAAATTTTTAAGTTTTTTTATTTTTTTTAATTAAATTTACTATGAAAAATTAAATTCATAATTTTTTTAAAAAAAAATTCACTAATTAACTATTTTTAGTTGACATTTCAACAATTGTTTCTTAATCATTAATTAAAAGTTGGCTAATTAACATTTTAACAAGTAATAATTTACCAGACATGTCTAATTTAAATTTTAGAAAAAAATAAAATTAAAGTCAATGTTTAATATAAAAAGTTTATATCTCTGACTTATTTACTAATTTTACAAATATTTACTTTTTTTCGAATTCCTATTTGGTTTTTTAAACCAGGAACCTGCCCGCTCCACATTTATTTTAAAAATACTTACTTCAATCTGCTCCGCACCCACACCACCCCATATAACTTTAAACCTACCCTACTCCATCCTACATAACTTTAAACCTGCCTACATCCGCTCCGCGCTGCCCCGTTGTCATCCCTATTTAAAAATCTTTTGAGAATTGTGGATAAAAAAGATACACTATTTAATTTAGACGGAAATATAGAGGGAAATTAAAGAAAGCTAGAGCTAGCCTAGAGTTGGGGATTCTAGACTACGCGGCCATAGCTGAAACATTTTGTAAGTCGCATTCATTTTCACCTTGTCATAAATGTAACTCTTTCTCTCTTCATATTTGTTTGGCACATTTTATTTTACTTCAATTTTTGAAATTAATTAATTTAATATCTTAAAATTTAAATGTTAAATGTTACTAAATTTTATGCAATCCATTGTACTTCGTCTGAGATTTTGTTCTAAATACTTGTGTTAATTTTTCCTTGCACTCATATGCTTATGAATATCATGTTTATCATGGATTAGACTATGAATTTTTAATTTTTGTTCTTTTAAGTGATTTATTCACTCGATGTTGCTATGAGCATCTAAATTTGTAAGGATCATTCAATATGTCTAAAGCATTAGTTAAACGCGTTGTGCAATCAATATTTTTGTCTAGATTTTAAGTGAGACCCGAAAGTTTGGCATGGATAACAAACTTGCTAATTACTTATTAGTTATGCCTTGAATTATTGATGTAGAAAAACCCTTTGCCCTAATAGATTTGAAAAAGAAATATATTGTCCTTCTAGGATTAGTAAAACCTTTTTCTTATAGGTTTGGGAATAATTGGGATCTATATATAGGGTATGTAATTGAGGATTTTTGCAATGACCTCGAAGGTCATTTTTGGTATTTTCGACAAAATTACCTTTTTGCCCTTTCTGAAAGTTGTCTTGGAACATTTTTGGTTGAGTCTAAAAGTCGAATTTTGAAAATCTTGTAAAAAGTTGAAGTTTTGCCACAGTAAAAATTTTAAAAGGCTTAAAGTTGAAAATTTCGAGTTTTGTGATCATTTTGAGTTTCGGGTGCCAGAATGCGATTCCGTCAATTCTATCAGCTCTGGAATGTCGAATTTGATCTAGGAGAACTTGCAAAACTGAATTTGGAATTAAAACAGAAATTTTAGGCTGAAAGTTGTATTTTCAGTTTATTCTGGATCATAGTACGATTTAATTGAGTTGGATGATCGGCTGACATTGATTGAACAGCTAGTACATTTTAGCCAGATATGTTAGATAGCTTTGCTCCAGAGCCATACTTGTAATTAAGGTCCAGTAGAGGCATCGTCCAGTTGAGAAGGCTACCTGGGAGACCAATCGAGACATGCGGGAGCAGTATCCCAATCTATTTTTGAGCATTTATGTATGCCCTTATTCTTACTTTCATAGATAAAAGTTCTTTTAGTAGTGGATGTTATAATAACCTCCAGGTCTTTTTCTGTGTACTATATTTTTTTTTTGTCATTGAGAGCATTCATATATTGACTCCAGGTCATTTATGACCTTCTGGCATTGATAGATCGATCGTCTGGTCATTCATTCAGATGTTGGTATCTTTTTGTATTTTGAAGGCCTTTACAACTTGAAAAGTTGATTTCCGACTAAAATGAAGGTAAACAACCTCAGGATAAAATTCTGATAGTTCCATCAACTTCGAAATGACCAAATTAAGTTAAAAGCACAGCGGCTCCAGTACCGAGGCTTTTGCTATTAGTTTGTATCATATTTAGCATTTAGCGTTGAAAACTGGTCAAAAGTTGACTCTAGTCAATATTATTATAATACACACCTAAATCAAAATTCTAACAGTGCGGTCAGCTTCGAACATCGAGTTTATTCTAGGATGATGTTTTGTTTGATTTTCAAGGCCTTTGGACTCATCCAAAGCCCTTTAGTGGAATTTTATTAAATATGGTTATAAGAGTGGGACCCACATTCAGTTGAGACTACCACGTATGAAATATTTGCCTAGTTAAAAATAGTTGCAGGAGTAGGACTTATATTTAGTCGTAATAACTTTGTATGAAAATTTCAACTATGCTATTGAGTCTAAAACATCAAATTTAACGGGATGGTATAGTTTGTTTGCATGCGGAATTCTGGATGAATTTTGAGTATTCTATAGGAGAATACAAAGTTGGAGGACATCAGAGTTTTAGTTGATATTTGGTGCTTTCAAACTGTTCTTCGCGGTTGTGAGGTCAGGCTTGCTTGGCCTTTGTGAATATGAGCCTTTGGCTGCAATCACGGAAGCCAGGGTGCTTGTTCTTCATGTTCGCTGGGGACCCTCTGCGATCATGGATGTCATTTTGGCTATACTTTGTGATCACGGAGTATTGTTCACCTCGATCACTGAGGATAAACATGGCCTATATATGTTCAATTTTTCAGCTTCGAACCAGATTATGTTCCAAAGTTTGTGAGTTGATATTATGGTCATTTTAGAGCCAAATTGAGAGATTCAAAGGCCTATTTTACATGAAATTTTAAGGAGACCATTATCGTAGTGTCTAAATTGATCGTGGATCCCCCATTTGAGGTGATTTTTGAGTTTTAGTTGCTGCATTATCTATTTTTAGATTGAAATTGAGAAATTTGAGGAAAATGATATCTTGGTTAATAAAGGTTTGAGTTGGGTGATTCAAAAGACTAAATTGGGGGAGTTTTGTGGTAAACATTATGGTGTACTTGATTTTTTAGATACGCGGGCTTCGTTTCAAGTAAATTTCCTTTATTAGTTGTTGCCTTAGTTGCATTTTTGAGCTAAATTTGGATCTTTTTGTATTATTGGCCTTGGTATATTTTCGACCTCAGAATTGTCTCTCATGTTAGGACATGAGCTTAGAGAGCTAGTTAGGACTAGATTTTTTAGGTGGATTTCAAAATTCTAGATGCGGATTCCACGTTTATCATCTTTTGACCTCGAAATTGGTCTATTTTTGTTCCTTATAATTTTAATATCTTAATGATCGTTATAACATTGTGTATCTCTGTTTGGCAGCTTGGGAGCATTTTGAGGCTATTTAGAAAAGAAAGCACCGACGAAGTTGGTTGGATTACGTATGTTCAGCCTACGTAAGCTACGACTTTCCTTCTTTTAGACTAAGTCTGAATGGGTGAATATTGACGAAATCACTTGAATAATGGAGGGGAGTTAATTAAGATACCTTACTTGCTAGAATTCTTGTTTTAGACAATATCTGGGGCTAACAAGTACTTGTTTAGTTACGTTTAAATCATCTCTGTTTGGTATGGTTATCTCTTACGTTGATCATGGTTATTTGATGCTTATGTTGGGCCTTAATATAGGCTTAGACTAGTGATGCCATAGAAACGCATCGTTTTGAGCCGGTAGGCTGACTACTCTCCGTCAGTGTGACTCGAGAGGCGTAGGTTCTTGTAGACTGATACAACAGACTTGAGTCTGACATACTTGAGCATTAGATAGGTAGTAATTTGACTTGATGCCCTAAAATATTCTATGTCCCCTATTTTACTCTATTGATACATTCTCGATAGCTCATTGGGGGTTTATTGGGCTTCAGAGATAACTTGTTTCATCCATTGGGCCATATTAGATCTTTTGGGAGAGTTCATCCACAGTTAAAGGTCTGAGCTTTGTATCCCCTGTTATTTACTACTCAGCCTCTTTGATGGAGTAAACTATTAGAGTTTAGTTGTGGGATGTATTGTCTCCATTCTTGGGGACCACATAAGCATTTAAAGGTTAGAGCTCAGTGCTTCCCCCCTCCCCAACCCCTAATCCCTTTTTTTGGTATTCGGTACGATTAACATTATTCTTGACAAAGCAACACATCCGCGTGTTAAAGGTTCGGACTTTGTGCTTCCCTCCTTCCTTTAGGATTCGGTCTTCACTTGGTCGATGGGGCTTCAGTTTATGTGTAGTTAGTTACCTAGTGCAAACATGTACTTAGTGGGTTTATCGGGGCCCTGTAGGCATGTAGATTTAGGTTAGATAGATTTCTACATCAATATACCTACTTGTATGGTTCTTGTTCTTATTCTTGTAGTGTTGTATTCTAGTTCTCCCTGCTTATTTACTATCCGCCTACCATTCCTACTGGGTACCTTTTTTCAGTACTCATACTATACTCTACATCTATTTCATGATGCAAATCTCAACATGAGTCAGTGCGCTAATTTTATTAAGCCAATAGCAGACTTTTTAAGAGATATGGGTGAGTATCTGGCGTTCTTGGATCATTTCAGTCTACCTCGACACTTGTGGGCCCATCTTTTATTTTTGATACTAGCCATGTATATATATATTATTTTGGTTCGATCAGGGGTTGTATCTTATCTTGGTAGATTTGCACTTGTGACTTCTAGGTTTTTGGAAGTGATTATATATATGTGTGTGTATGTGTGCGTGTGTGTGTGTGTGTGTGTGTGTGTGTGTGTGTGTGTGTGTGTGTTAATTTTAGTTCCTTGTTATTGTAAATTTCTGCAAATTGTGATCTCTAGTTAGTTTTGTGCGCTCAAAGCCTATTACTTGTAGTTCCAGGTTACATGTAACTTACCTGGCGGTGGGATATGGTAGGTGCCATCATGACTCTAGATTTTGGATTGTGACAGTAAAATTATATTTTGATTATGTATTTTAATTGGTATCATTGTTTTATATCATACCATAGATATAATACTTTATAATTTAATATTTTTACGAATGATGTTTTTCAGCACCAGTGATTTTTTCATATACATATATTGTGATAGTTTTTTTTTGGTGGTACAAGGAAATATTATATGAATAACTTAATATGATTCAATACACAGCAGTGGCAGCACTAGTATTACTGCTATTACTATTTCGTGAGAGAGGCCGAGAGAAGCTCTATAGCTTCCATACAAAAAAGTGATATGTTTCACCCGAACAAAAAGTGACCCTGCCTTGTTCACTTGTGAAGCTTGGTGGATTGATGCAAGCGGAACATCCCAAAAACTTGTACTATTTGCCGTTGATAATTTTGCACTTTCTTTAGCTAGTTGGTCTGCCACTCTGTTAGTTTCCCGATAGATATAGGTTGGGGGGGGGGGTTTCCCAGTTGCTGAATTAGAACCCTGCAATTAAGAATAATATTTTTGTAGTGAGGATGACTGTTAGATAAAAAAGATAGCATAACCTGATAATCCGTGTTTACTGTTAGGGGAGCAAGGTTTTTTGTTTTAGCCAGCTACAAACCCGTTAGGAGGGCTAGAAGTTCTGCTCGTATATTAGTAGTAACCTGCGTATGACCCGCAAAACCCGCTACCCAATCCCCATGTTGGTTTCGAGTGATACCTCCTATGCCGCCATTTCCATAGCTTGGGTCAGAGGAACCATCAGTGTTTAGTTTGTATCTTTTTCCGATGGTTTTCATCTTACGAACACTGGTTTAGGTCAAGGTTTATTTAAATTATGGTTGGGGAAAGAGATGTAATCAAGTGTGTGCGTTAGAAGCAAGGTGATGTCGACATTTGTATTCTTTTGGCCATAGTTAGAGTTATTTCGAATTAATCACATGTGCCATAGGACGAAAGGAAAAAGTATGTCCAAGCTGACTTTGTGTTTTTTAAGGTTTAGATGCCTTAGTGACTGTAGCCTGTCCATGCTAGGGTCATTATTGATAAGAGTTACCTTTGTCGATGCCGCAAAATTTTTCCCACAATTCCTTGTTTCTATAGCATTCCAAAAAAATATGTCTGCATGTTTCAGGGGCTCCGCATGTGGGGCATAAGAGCCTATCCTCCATCCCAAGGGTGTGTAGATAGTTATTAGTCGGGAATCGATTATGTTGGGTTAGTGAAAGAAAGAATTTGATTTTCTCCAGGCAAGCTAATTTCCATAGACATTTGAAAGATGTATTTGGAGGTGGGCCTTTGAGGGCTTGTATGCTTAAGTAGGCTGATTTAGTTGTGAAAAGCCCACTGTTGTTAGGCCCCCAGATTCGTTCATCGTTCCTGGAAGTGGTCTGCGGTATATAGAAGCTATTGATTTGATTTTTAATAGATATGGGTAGTACGAATGATAACATGATACAAGACATTGTATAGTTGAAACTAATAAAAACTAGTTTTACAATGCATCATTTTTTATTGGTGTGAAATTTTATTATTTTTTAATGCAAGCTATTCATTATGCTTAAAAATAATTTCACACCAAATTTAATCTATAATATACACTATTTAATATACTCAACTTTAAAATTAAAATTATAAAATAAACAAGTATGAGGATTTACAATAGGTGTGCTGTTTGATTATATTTTAGTGTAGGTTGTTAATTATGGTTAAAAATAGACACTAATATTGATTTTTTCTTTTGTATAATTAAAATAAATATATAAAATTGAAGAAAGAGAAATAAAAAGAAATTTGTTCAAAAGAATTAAAGTGAAATTAAAGAAGAGAGAAAAGAAAAAAAAATTCAAATAGTAATACAAATGAAAAAAGGGGAGAAAATTCAAGAGAGAAATCTTTTCCAAAGAATAAGAGAGAGAAAAAAATAAAATAAAATTGAAGAGACAAAAGGTAAGATTCGACACACTAATAGGAGGAGAGAAACTTTTTATCTAGAAGCAAAGTAATTTAGTGGTGGTTGAAATATTAAAAATAATATAATAATTATCAATTTAAAAAATTAGCACATACATCAAACTTTTTTGTTTATTAAAAAAAAATGCTATCATAAATACAATCTAATAGATTAACAAATAAATAAAAAAAGTAAAAATTATAATACAAAATAAATCTAAAAAATAATAGAACTTTGTGCATTTGAAATAAAAAATGATTAGAAGTTAAATGATTAATTGATTAAAATTTAATGTTACAAAAGATTCCTAAATATAAAAGGAGTAGTTTAATGTTTCCAACATAATTTTGCTGAATTTTTTCTTTTAAAATTTATTATATTGCATACTTTTTATTAACAAATATTTGAAAGTCAAAATTTTAGTTAATTATCTAGATAGAATAATCGTAAATCAAAAGTAAACTCCAAATATAAAGAAATTCTAATCCAAAATTAAATCTTGAAATTAAATAAATAAATATTAAAAATTAAGAAAAATAGTGAAAAGACGATTTTGTCTAAAGACGAATATTGTATGAAAGACAAACAATTCAAACAACATTTATAAGAACTTTCACGGTTTTAATATAGTATAGATTAAGATCTTTGATAAGGTCTGCGTACAATCGACCCTCCTCAGACCCCACTAGTGGGATTATACTGGGTATGTTGTTGTTGTTGTTGTTGTTAAGATCTTGGATAACTTAGTCTTGTAATTTTTTGTTATAACTTACGCTTTATATAAATGTCATTAAAGGCTTTAGTGACTTCGGATGCCATACCATTAACTCAATTATCGCTAAATATTTTTCCGGCAATAAATAGTGCCGCTAAAAAGAAAACTTTACTGTCATTAAATGTCTCAATTGTTGTAGTGTATGGAAATATTAAATCCAACATAAGTAATACCATATTTGGTAGCATTGGTTATAAAGAAGTGAAATATTCATGTATCAAATTAATAAGATAGTAATTAATTTGCAATTAAGAAGCCCCACATAGGTAATACTCTCCCTATTTACTTTTACTTGACATTGTTTCGTTTTTCGAGGTCAACTTGATCAAAATTCAAAGATAAATTGAAGTAGCTAAATTTAATCTTTGAAATCTAAAATTTATATAGTCGAAAACTACACGAAAATTGCTATTAGTTACTATCCTTCTCATGTTAATGTGAGAAAAAAATATATCGTAAAATATTGGTCAAAGTTCATATAGTTTGTCTTCAATAAGTGAAATAGTAACAAGTAAAAGTGAACGGCGGGAGTGTATAAAGTTATGAGGAAGTTTATATATTGTTTTATGTAGGATATACGGTGCAATAAGTAATATACTTATAACTAGTACATGAATAACTAAAAATCTTGCATAAAATAATAATACATTAACTTGGTAATAACTAATCTCTATTCTACTAGAATACCTACCTAACTCTGGTCAATTACCAAACTACCCCTAATTGTTGTCTATATAAGTTGCTAACCCAAATTAGTAAAACTGTAGAGATGGCTTCATCACGGATTCTATCAATCCACAAAAGTATAATCAAGCCCTCATTTCCTACCCCTTCTTCATATAGACGTCACAATCTATCACTGCTAGATTGTTATGCAAATAGTGAGTATGTACCGTCTGTCTTTTTCTACCCTAAACCAACAGTTACGGCTAATAAGACAGCTATAGCCCAATTTATTCAAGAATCTCTCTCAAAAGCATTGACATATTATTATCCTTTTGCTGGGATTTTAAGAGACAATACCTCTGTTGATTGCAGTGATACGGGAGCTGAGTTCTTGGTTGTCCATGTCGATTGTCGCATGTCCGATGTTGTCAATTCATGCGAAAAGGTTGTGTTTCCACCAGGGTTGGCTTATGGCAATAGTAATTCTTTTGATGGCAGGGTATTAATGGTTCAACAGACTCATTTCGATTGTGGTGGAATGGCACTCAGCGTCAGCATATCTCACAAGGTTGCGGATGGATATAGTATTGGCAAGTTCATGAGTGATTGGGCTGCTATAGCTAAAGATCCGAGTGGTGCAAAACCATCTCCTCGGTTCGATGGAGCGTCCCTCTTCCCACCTATTCACAATGCTAGTTCAACCACAGCAGGGGTGAACAACGTGCCACTCCATGGACAACGTGTGAGTAGAAGGTACATGTTACAAAAACTTAATGTCGTCTAACAAAATTAGATAACTTCATATAATTTAAGCCAGAGAGTAGTTGATATCTATTTTCGAAAAGACAGCTACCCCCTGTTTGTTCTACTAGTGAACCTGGTTCAATAGTAGTACCAGATAGTAAAGTAAAGCAATAATGCAAACAATCAACTTATAATGGAAAAACTCCTTATTCAACTACACTAATAGGATTTTAACAACTCTTTATTACTTCGAAACTCGAGCAATGTCAACGTATAAACTCACTCTTCACACCACACGACCAATGAGAGTCAAACCCACTCTCAAACAATAACTCACTCAAAGAAAACAACTTCTTACAGTATTTGTCACTAAACAAAGATTTTAAGAAGATTGTCAAATAAACTTGAATAATAAAAAAAATCTAACTCCAGATCTTGCTTGAGTGCTCTCCTTAAGGGTTTGTGCTCTCCTTAAGGGTCGATGCTCTTGCTTGAATGCTCTCACTGTTTCAGATTACAAAAGCTAGGACTTCTAGGGTTAAGGATTGTTTATATAGTTTCAAAGTTTTTATTTGTCTACTCAAAAAACCAACAGGTACCTTTTCCCTGCTTCAAAATTGAAAACTCTCCGGGCCAAAATTCAATCAGCAATGTTACAAAATCCTAGTCGGGTTGAAAGTGTATGTGCACTACTTTACAAATGTGCTGCAGAAGCTGCAAAAAATCGTAAATCTGGCAATACATCATTCCGACCATCAACACTCACGCTATTTGCAAACATGCGTCCACCATTGCCCCTCCACACCATCGGAAATGCTCCTGGTTACATTTCCACAACAATAGAAGAGGAAGTAGATATGCAACTACCTAGATTGGCTGCTGAACTACGAAAAGGGAAAGAAAAACTCCGCAACAGGTTCAATACTGTTGACCGTGACAAACTGGTGTCTGAATCATTTGAAATAATGAAAGAAGTGCAACAAGTATTTAACAGAGAAGGTTTTGATACCTACAGGTGTACCAGTTTATGCAATTTCCCTTTCAATAACATAGACTTTGGATGGGGCAGACCACTTAGAGTGAACTTGTTAAGTCCTCCCTGTAACTTCTTTTTTCTAACAGATAGTAGCCAGGACGGAGGAGTCGAAGCGGATGTGACGTTAGAAGAAAGTGATATGACTGTCTTCCAGGGAGACAAACAACTCCTTGAGTTTGCTCACCCAATATAAATTAAATTAGCTTGTCTCATTTATTCATGCTGTCACTCTAATGTAATTTGCAGTTCTGTTGTTTAATGTCCGATTGTTTTTTTTCCAACATTGTTGCTTTTTTACTTCTACATTTTATATGACATTTAAGATGAAATTGTGGGAGAAAAAGAGTAAACAAGGCAGGTTTCTAACTGTAGAATCAGAAGCTTTGTAGAGTTGAAGTTGATCTTAGATGTACCACAAAAACAAAGGGTAAGCCTGGTGCACTAAAGCCGACCCTATGCATAGGGTTCGGAGAAGGACTCAACTACAAGGATCTCTTGTGCGCAGCCTTACCTTACACTTTTGGTCACATGGCAACAACTTGTGAATTCTACTAAAACGGATACCAAACATGCAGAGGCCGCGATTTCTGATTCTAAAGAGGAAAGTCAGGACGAACTTATGCATTCTCCTCAAAATCACTAAGATAAGCATGCAAGAATAAAGTTAAAGAGCATGTTTCACCTAACTTCTACAATAAGCTTATTTTGAAATGTGTTTCTTTAAGATGTGTTTTTCAAAAAATTATACTTTTGCCAAAAAGCAATTTTTCTCCATCCAATAAATTTTGAAATACTTTGGAGTAGTAATTAGTATTTTGCTAAGATTTTAAAAAGTGCTTGTAAGTGTATTTTTCTCAAAAGTACATTTGAAAAAAATACTTTAGAGAAAAATATTTTTTTAAAGATTTAAAAAAAAAAACACAATGCTGCTCCCCTAAAACACTTATTTTCTCTTATAAACTTGATCAAATACCTTATTTTTTAAAAACAAATACTACTAAAAAAAATTAAGCATTTTTTACGTCAAAAAATTTTGAGGAAACAAACTATAATAGTAAGAAAAGCAAGAAGATAAAAAGACCCTTTTGAGACCTCTACTTCTAAGATTATTAGTCAAGATTGAACTATGGATTCTATCAAACTCAACTATGGACATTAGGAAGAATTATTAGAAAAGAGATTCATCTGATAGTCTCAACAAGTTCAACAACATTCAATAACTCCAAGAAGTGATGAATTATCAAGTGTTGTTGGATAGATTGACAAAAAAGAGTAGAAAAAAATATTTCAAATTATTTTATATGGATAAACTATTTTTAATTTCTGCGTGTATGTGTATAAAAGGACGTTTGAGGTTGATATCTGTTTATGTCTTTGCATTGACTAAGCACCCTCATTTGTAATATCACCATACGTGTATCATAAAGTACTCTGTGATGATTATAGAATAGTTAATTTGCTCTAATTCTTATTTTCTTTATGTTTGTCAATAAAAAGAGGTTCATTCCTGCATTACTATTGATAAGGTAAGAACTAGTCCTCTTTGCTTGTATTTATTTACGTTGAAAATTTTAGTTTAATATTAATAAATCGCTGCTGAATGTTGGGTATAAATTGGTTAAAAATAAAAATCGCAATAATTATTGGTTTTATTTTTGTCGGCTTAGATAATTTGATTTATTTTAGGTGTTACTCATTTAACATTTTTTTTATTACTATTTTTTTTTTTTTTACTTATATTAGAAATGACTTTTCAACATGTATGCTTGACGCCAATACATTAAAAGAAAAGGGTTATTTGGTCATTTAATTCTTATAAGCTACGTGTCCTTCTATTAAAGAAAAGGGTCATTTAATTCTTATAAGCTGTGTGTCCTTTTATTGCAATTTAACAGACACTTAGTACACCCACAGCCCCACTTTGATTTTGTCACCTTTTCATATTCTTTCCCAATTTTCTTCGTTTGCTCCCTCTTTAGTTTTCTCTGTTTAATAATCTTCTTTTGTTGGGTTTTGCAGTGTTAAAAGTTGTTGGGATGCAAACTCCTCCCATATATAATTATCAAACATAATCAATTCAAAATTAGCACATAATTATTGATTGAAATTTCCAAGATTGCATAGCCCACACTTTTGGAATTTGCCTTGCAATTCTTCATTCAAAGTTGACAACTTTGAATGAAGAATGTTTTCAAGGTTGCTTAATTGTCAAAGTTGGCAACCTTCATTACTCCTACATATATAGGAGTTTCAATCCTTCATTTAAGCACACAAACAAGGAGGAGAAAATGTAGAGAGAGCCACTGAATTCTGTGAGATACACATTGTGTATTTTGTGTGAATATTGTAATACTCCTTTTATTTTTATCGCTCCTCTCCACATATATTACTGAGTGATACACAAAAATTATATCCTCGTAGTGCTTAGGCTCAGTGAAGTTTTGCTGTACATTTCTCCATTATAGTGATATTTTGCTCCTCGTTGTCCGTGGATGTAGCCTAATATTTATTGGGTGAACCACGTTAAATTTGTGTCTCCATTTTATTATCTTGCCCAATTTATTTATACTTTTCAATATCAATCCCGATCCTTATCGCGCTTCTGCTATCGCTTGATATTCCCCTAACAAAAGTTAATGTTATCTCCTTGTTATGTATTCACTTTTGTGCTCTTGATTGTTCTTGATCTTTTTCTTTTTCTGTTAATATCTCTTTTTTATTTCTTTTTGTTCTCTTAGTGGATTATCTCCAAAAGATAGAATAGTTAATTTTAGTTAAGAATCTGTAATTGTGCTTTATTTGAAGTTGGAGCGAAATTTTTAAATTATATCAGGGTTGGTTCTTCTTAGTTGGGTAGCAGATTTGATCGGAAACAAGACTATCGCTTTATTCGAAAGCTTTGCAATAGCATGAAGGATTAGGGGTCTTGTTGGAAGGAGGAAAAATCAGGTCCCTATTTTGTCACGTCACACATAGAGACATCTCAAATAGGTAAATTGAAACATATCATGGTAATAATTTCATTTGATTTAAACATTTTTCAGAAGATTTGACGGGTTTGCCACCTAATGTGGTTATGTCATTTAGAGTAACTCTTACACAACTTAAACAAACAATTGCTTAATCTTTTAGAGCATAGTAGAGACAAGCATGGCCAAGTTAATAGTTATTTAGTTGTTGTATGCATGGCTGGCACCAACACTTAAATTGGTGAAATTTCATGGTCCTAAGCTAAATACTATAGATAAATTTCTAAATAAGAACAAGTTGGTGTATCCACGTGAATCAACATGGTCTACCTATTCACCAGGAGTAGGATCATCCATGAACAAATAATATCCGTCTTTCTCCTATATAGGATTGAACTCAAAATTCATTAGATGCTTTTTATGAACGTCAACTAAGTATCGTAAGTAAATTGCTCCCGGTTGTTCAATCATTTAATAACCAGAGTCGTTCTTTGTAAATGAGTCATTCTTCGTAAATGAGTCAGACTCAATACTCAATTATATAAGTTAATATACAAACATTAGATGCTTATTTTTCAAAAGTTTGCTGATAGTTTGTTGTTATATCCTTCAAAATGTATTATTGTGAAGGAAAAAAACGTTTTCTATAAATAGTGAAAATATTAAAGTTGTGATAGTCCTCTTATGCAGCAACCTTGTTGTCAGTCACTATTTTCTAATAGTTCTTGGTTAAAAATCCTCAATTTCTTGCTTTGTAGCAAAAAGTTATATAACGACAGCTACTTTCCTGATATTTTTGGTGGTAATTATGACTGAACTGCATCACGTAAGAGCTTTAAAATAGTGGGTAGCTTAAGTGACCATTTTATAAATTAAAACTGATTACATTGGCTTGATATTCGTAACTTGCGTGCCATTCTTGTGGCATAAAAATACACGGATAGATAATTGGCGCTTCTAAAAAAAAGAACTGATAATGTTTTTTAGAGGATCATCTGGAGAAACATGGTTGAGACTAAAGTTCGAGACGTAAATCGTCGTAGTCATATTTGTATTACTTAGTTATTCCTAACGAGCATGGTCAAGGTAACTGTGATTGAGTTGGTTGTTTGTAAGACACATTTACAAACAGGATAAGGTTCATTGCATCACCTTAGGCTTAGCACCTAGCATGCTTCTGAGTTTTGACATAGTTTCATTTAGTTAAAATGTTCAAGTTGTGAAGAATTCCAGCCATTAGCCACCATTGTTGAACAAGGCACCAGCCACCATTGTTGAACAGCCACCAGCCACCATTGTTGAATATTCAAGTGTCAACAATGGATGCCTTGTGATGTCACCAATGACATCAATGGGGGTAGAATTTCCCCTATAAAAGGAGCTGCTGAGTTCCTTCATTAAACATCACCAAGAACACCAAGACCAGAGTGTATTGTGTGAGGTTGAGAGTAGTTTTTGTAATCTATTCTTGTAAGTAATAGAAGAATTTTTTCCTCAAATTTGCTTTATTATTCCTTTGACCTCAACAAGTGGTATCAGAGCCAAGTTACAAGCGTTAGTCGAGTTTTTCGGTGACGGGTTGAGTTTTTCGGTGACGAGTCCAATTCTGAGTGCACCATTGAATTCGTCTCGTCGAACTGAATCCAACGCACCAAACGACGACTTAATCGAAGTTCGGACGAGCCCGGAATTCGCGATCAAAGTTTGGTCAATGATATCGGAGTTTCGCCTTAGAAGACGACACTGTGCACCGAAGTTTTGCCGGAGAAGACGACACTGTTCACCGGAGTTCCGCCGGAGAAGACGACTGGAAACACTGTTCCTTAACGGAATCTGCAATAGTTTCAAAAATTATAAAGTGACCCCTCAAGTTTTTTGAAATTTCAGTTTGGTCCCTCAAACTTCAGGAAATTTCAGATTAGCCCTTGAGATTTTTGAAATTACAATTTGACCCCTTATCTTTCTGAAATGGCAGTTTGGCCCCTAATTTTTCTGAAATTACAGTTTGATCCCAAAGTTTTTGAAATTATTGTTCTGCCCCATTAGTGGAATTTTGGCCCCGAAGTGCCAATTCAACCCTTTTTTGACCGTTCCGGACGTAACGGTGAGCTCCATTTTTTAAGATCCAATCTCGTTTTGGTGAATTAAGCTATTGCAAGGTGATAATGACCACAGAAGAGTCAACATCATCTTCCGGAGCCATGATT
>JAABOM020025057.1:0-17994 GCA_011800125.2 Solanum clarkiae
CTATAGAAATTTAATCATAATAAGAAAATCTTCTCCATTTAATTTTTATTATGTTTATTATATTTGATATTTAATATTATTAATATAATAATATAATAATTAAAAATAATGGTAAAAAAATAGAATGTCAAAAGACGATTTTGTCTAAAGAAAAATCTTTTAATGAAGCGCAAAAAGTTCAATCAACATTATTAAGGGCCTTCACACTTTTAATATAGTATAGATTAATATTTTTTTTCATATATATATATAAAAGAATACATCATTTTTTGTACATTATCATTTACTATAAAAAAGATAAAAATAACATGAATATTTTAAAATAAAAAGTGGACTTACTAAGAAAGATGATAACTTGCCATCATACTAATAATTAAGGAGCAAAATAAAAAGTGGACTTATTAAAAAAGATGACAACTCGCCATCATACTAATAATTAAGGAGCAAAATTAAGTACATTAAACAAAATTTCACCATTGATATCTAAAGTCAAAATTATATTGATATTGATATACAAAAACACACTTTGAATAATAAGGTAAAGAAAAAATGAACTATATTATATATAAGCATAATAACATAACACAACTATTTGAAACAATTTATAATTATATAAAGGATTATGGCAAAGCAAAAGACGACAACATGAAACTTGCAATAAAGTCATCCACCAAAAGGCTAACAACACGATAATTTTGCTACTAAATCAATATACTTAAAAATACAATTAAACCACATAATTTGTATCATATTTAGCAATTAAATGCAATAAATGAAGGAAGGAGGGGGGAGGGGGGAGGAGGTGAGACGATTTTTAAAATTTTAGTTATTGTTATGATCTCGACCAATATGGGTGACACCCTACTAACCCTCCGATGGGAGAGTTAACTATCTACTATCACGTAAGCAATATTTGAATTTAAAACAATATTAGAGTGAAAAACAAGTCTTTTATCACCCAAAAATTCAAAAATCGAAGAATTATGCAAAAAACTGTTGTCCTAGAATCTTGATGTTATAGTACCAAATTTTAATATAGTCAAGACTATTGGATTGCAATCTCAAAAAAAAAAAAAAAGTCTAAATAGTTTGAGTCCGAATATGAGCTAAGAAACAAGGAGGAATTTGTGGTTGGATAAAAAAAACTCACTCTTGAATTAAAGTAGCGAAAGTCTACGAAGCAGGCACTTAAATATGCCCTATACTTAATTAAAAAAGAACAATTGCAGTATCATTAAATATATATATAAAAGAATACATCATTTTTTGTACATTATCATTTACTATAAAAAAGATAAAAATAATATGAATATTTTAAAATAAAAGTGGACTTACTAAGAAAGATGATAACTTGCCATCATACTAATAATTAAGGAGCAAAATAAAAAGTGAACTTATTAAGAAAGATGATAACTCCCCATCATACTAATAATTAAGGAGAAAAATTAAGTACAGTAAACAAAATTTCGCCATTGATATCTAAAGTCAAAATTATATTGATATTGATATACAAAAACATACTTTGAATAATAAGGTAAAGAAAAAATGAACTATATTATATGTAAGTATAATAACATAACACAACTACTTGAAACAATTTATAATTATATAAAGGATTATGGCAAAGCAAAAGATGACATCATGAAAATAAAGTCATCTACCAAAAGGCTAACAACATGATAATTTTGCCACTAAATTAATACACTTAAAAATACAATTAAACCACATTTTTTGTATCATATTTAGCAACTAAATGCAATAAATGAAGGAAGGAGGGGGTGGGGAGGTGAGACAATTTTAAAATTTTAGTTATTGTTATGATCTCGATCAATATGGGTGACACCCGCACTAATCCTCCAACAGGAGAGTCAACTATCTACTATCACGTAAGCAATATTTGAACTTAAAACAATATTAGAGTGAAAAACAAGTCTTTTATTACCCAAAAAGTCAAAAATCGAAGAACTATGCAAAAAACTATTTTCCTAGAATCTTGATGTTATGGTACCAAAACTTTAATATAGTCAAGACTATTGGACTGCAATCTCAAACAAAAAAAAAATCAAGTCTAAATAGTTTGAGTCCAAATATGAGCTAAGAAATAAGGAGGAATTTGTGGCAGCCTGGACAAAAAAATTCACTCTTGAATTAAAGTAGCGAAAGTCTACGAAGCAGCCACTTGAATATGCCCCACACTTAATTAAAGAAAAAACAAATGCAGTTTCAATATACAAAATCTACGACGTACTTATAGGATCATTGGCCTGCTTTAAAGATATTGTCATGATCCGAACTTAGGTCTTAGTCATGACACGGTGAATGTGACACCCGAAGGAATTCCATCCAAGCCTCGTGTTCATATCATAAGCATTCATAAAGTAAAGTAAGCATACTCAAGAGATTAAGCAAGTGAAAATGTATATAAGTAAGAGTATCAAAATACATCATATCCATTTGTCCAATTCATTCCTCTACACCAAAAAGCTTGGAGGGGTCTAGCACATAACTTACTAGCTCACCCTCAAGAAATACATCAAAAGTAAATGATAAAATCTCAACATAAAAGAAACAAAAAGCATCATGAGGGCTTGTTACCGAAGCATGAGAACTCACCTGTAAGTCTTCAAGATCAGGAATCCGAATGCTAGCCTCAATATGAAATTGAAATGCCCCAAAAACACCCAAAAAATATGTTTCGAAAATGCCCATAATCATAATTTCCTCATATCTCTAAATTCGTATGCGATATCAAAAATTCGACATCATATTCTTGATCAGGGAGAACAATTGAGTGAGAAATGGGTCCCTGATTTTAGAGGATCCATAGCAAAAAATAGTTTTAGCAAAAATTCAATTTCCAGTAGCCATCCGCGCCTTGGACGCGAGGGGCGCGGATTAGTGTTGGAGTTGCTTGCACGATGGGTCTGCATCGTGGATTTGATGCAGATTAGAGTATTATTTTCTTTAGTTTTTCATTTCGGCTCAAGGGCCTTGAGGTCACAATCCCATGCCCATTTATGCGTGGAAATACCTATACTTAGCCATTTTTCAACTCTATATCACTCAAGACACTCTCAAAGCCCTCTCCAGGACTTAACCAAGTATTTCATCAAAATTTATGTTCTCAAGCTTAATTACGGATCTCAAGAACTCCATTCAAGCTTCAAGTCTCCTTCAAGTCTACATCAAGAAAATCCAAGTTTGAGGTATGTGAGTTTCATTCATTGGGTCCTTTCACCCACGGAGCCCAATCTTCCTTTTTAGGAAAATTGCATGTTTTCAAGTTGTATTATCTATGGATATCTTCTATTATGGATTATGAGTAGAAATTATGTTGGAATTTTATGAAATATTTTTATACATGACTATCTATGTCAAGCTTGTACTATGAATTAGTTTTGTCTGTTAAGATTATGCATGTTTTGAGGTATGAAACTATAATCTATTATGAGGTTTGATGATGGATTTCAAGGTATTCTATATAAGGATTTTACTAAATATTGATGGATTGATTTGTATCGAGTTTTCTCATATTATTATACTCTTGAGTTGCATGATTTTGAACAAGAATTATATACCAACCAAGTGTTTGATAAAATGTCTTGACAAGGATTCTTAAAGTTATTGATTTATTGTATAATTTATGAGTCAAGTGACTTTATCATGATTTTGGGCTTTCACAAATGTATTGAATTCATGAAAATGTCTATGATGTTGTAAATGCCAGATTAAGCCATTTTTCAAAGATTTTACCTCTTGTGGGCTTTTGATATGAATGCAAGGGTAATGCTTGATGATGGTCTATTCTTATGTTTTAAAGCTAGGCTCACCATTAAAGGTCAAAGATGTTTTAGAGCTACTCATGTCATGTTTCTATGTTTCTTACAAATTACCAAAGTATGATTATTTCGAATATTCTATGGTATTAGGCTTAGCACCGATGGATTGGATATGGCATGGACTATCTTCATGGGTTCATGTTCCTTTCATCAAACTATGTGCCAACATAGGAGTATACTTTACCCTTGCTTTACTAGTGGATCCATTTAGTGCACTTCTTAATGAAATCCACCCCAAAATGGGACGGTTCCCGTAAGGGGGGTTACTTCTCCAAAATGGGACAGGCTCCCTGTTGCTCCCTAGTACACGCAAGTGTAAGTGGTCACACAAGTAATATAGTAGCCCTAATTAAAAGAGCTGGGTTCTCGAACCCAATGGATTTGAATGTAATTAGTAACTTCTCTTGGTTATCACTTTTATGGTGTTTTAGTAACAAGAGGTTTAATTTTAGGAAAAATTAAATTATAAAAGAAAAACAACTTTCTAGTAAACTAATATGACTTTTACACAAGATATCAATTAAGAAGTAATTCCAGGGTTGTAACCTTTACGACTCTATCTAGCTTTAATAATGTCCATCTACATCTAATTTCCTGATTATTGATTCACGGGTTTAATTTACCTGAACAGGGTTGCAGGCCTCTGCCGGCCTACCGTTATCGACTGCCTAACTACATCATTGAGCGGGGATAGACAGACCAATAAGAATGCATTAAAGCTATCTTCCCATATATGAACCAATCAAGGTGTAAGGGTAGTTGTCACGGGTCTCCCTTACACAAATCAACCTAGTTTTCTAGTACTGAACAAGCTCCCTATGCTATTGTATTCTATCCACTCCAACATCTCTCGAATCCAGAGTGAACAACGAATTTACTCCCTAGTTGGCCAGACTCTGAAGTATATATAAAAATAACATAGTAATAAACGAAAGAAACCATTGATAGACGTCAAACGTTAAGAACTACACATAGTCTATGGCTACAACCCCAGAACATGGAGACTTAGCCACTCATGAATGTGGAATACATCATGAATAAAGTGGGAAACATAAAAAATCCAAATCTAAAGATTAAACTAACAAAATTATGGTGGAAAAGAGTTCTCCGTCGTCCCTCTTGTAGTCCTTGCATAAAAACCAATGTAAAAACCTATAGTCTAAGATAGAGTAATAATAAAAATCCTGTAATTCGACTTTTTCGCATCGGGTCCTTAGGTTTGCGATGCGAACCCCTTGTATTTCTGACTTTTTGCTTAAATTGCTAACTGGACGATCCTGCACAACTTTTGCACAGGTTGCACATTTTTGGGCTTCATGCCTTTTTCCCATTTTTCAGCTTCCACAACCTTTTCCCAAGTCTGCCACATGGATTTTTTGTATTTTGGATGCTTCTACTAACTTTTATCCTCCGAGATCCAAGCTGTGTTCTTTCCTCGAGTCCGAGTTTAACTTCGAACTTTACAATCAAAGCAAAATCTTGAAAAAACACAACCAACAGGCGCACTCAGCCCTACGTTAGCAAAATAAAAGAAAATGGCACTCAAACACCTAGACTCTATTAATTTATCCTCCGAAGTAACTCTATTTATGAGAATTATTGGCTAATTAGGCATATAAATACGCCTAACATCACTAGTCCACACTTAGAATTTTGTCCTCCTCGGGCAAACTACTAAACATGCATAAGACTTCGTATGGTATTATGTACAACAAACATCATGCAGCCGCACTCTATGAACCCCGGTGAAAAACTTCCGGTGCCCTGTGTAAAACCTGCTCGTTCCTTGCACTCATTTATGCATACGGATTCATACAGAATGATTAATAGTTCCTCTATTTACTGACCTTGAATGATCATGTGCCCTCAACAAAAAGAATTACCCATGCACACCACTACGACACTACTCAGAAGATTAAGAATGGGTACACAAACAACTCTCACTCTCCAAAAAGATGTCTCAAATTGCTCCTAGATTCCATAAGCTTGCCCTTAATGTAAACGTAGACCTAGTTGGAATTTTTCTTAGAGGATCACTTAGCTCTTTGTTTGGCTATAATATTGGCTAGGGGTCACTGGGATACCTTTATGGATATGACTGACATGGTTCAATTCTCACGCGCTCGTAGCACACACTTCACGACTTCTCATACTTTCTTGATTCACAACCTTCTTTACCCTTTGTGAATTTATTCTCTTAGGACTCCTATTTATTTCCATCTGACCACAAAATCAACCTATTACAAATGCGTAGATACCCTAAACAAATAATGACTAAACAAGAAAAACGGAAAAGCGCAACGAAAAGAAGATTTTCCTTTTTTTTTTTTCAAACCAATGTGCCTCTGTGATGGATCTGTGATGTAAAGGCATTGTGGATCAGCACTGGATAACTGGCTTCCCTTTTTAATTTCTTGTGGCCAAAATAGTGTGCATCCGCATTTGCTTCGCGACGCGGAGGCAACACAGACCAACACTGTTTTGGTCGATATTTTCTAACCAATTAAAATTTTTCTCACTTCTTTTTAATCGACACTCTACTATTTTTCAAACATCGAGAGTCCACTCGAGTCCCTCCTCTTCTTATTCACTGTGATCAAGCGCTAGGGAATTAGAATCAAAACGGATACTTTATCCAAAAAAAGGGATTGGCTTGAATTGTGGCTAGTTAAGAAAAAAAATAGGCTAAGGCTCAACAAGGGCTAACTAGGGTTAATTTCATCTATCAAAGAAATGCCTAAATCTTCTCCTCCAGTTCCAATTCCTACCAAGTCTACTCTACATACCGAGCAAGTTCTTGAATCTATCACAATAGAGACTCACAATTAGCTTGCTCACTCTTGGCACATTTTCATCACAAGGTTCGGACTAGAGTTCCTATTATGGTATTCACATGAATTCGTTGAATCAAGCATAGTTCTCTACCATGTCATGAAAGATCGCCATCATGCACCTTTGGAATGTAGCTGGTACATTGCACAAACGAAAGGGCATACTTTTGAAAGCATATGTCCCGTAGAGACATGTAAAGTTTGTCTTTTCCTGGTCTTCAGGTGCAATAGTTATCTGGTTGTATCCCAAGTACCCATCCAGGAAGTAATAGTACTCCTGCTCAGCCAATCTGTCCAGCATCTAATCAATGAAGGGCACAAGGTAATGTTCTTTCCTGGTGGCCTCATTCAATTTTCTATAGTCCATGCAGATTCGCCACCCCATCACCATCCTAGTTGGAATCAGCTCATTCTTCTCATTAATGACCACCATCATCCCGCTCTTCTTGGGAACACATTGAATAGGGCTTACCTATTTGTTGTCTGATATGGGAAAGATGATCCCTATATCTAGCCACTTAATAACCTCCTTTTTTACTTCCTCCTTCATAATTGGATTTAACCGCCTTTGCGGTTGGGCCACTGGCTTGTGACCCTCTTCCATGAATATTCTATGCATGCATAAGGCTGGGATGATGCCATGGATATCAGACATCTACCACGCTATTGATCTCTTGCATTTCTTCAGTACCACAACAACTGCTTCTACCTAGGCTACAGTCAAGGAAGCAGACAAGATTACAAGTAATATATTATTTTTTCTAAGAACCTCATACCTGAGATGGGAGGGTAACTGCTTCGACTCCAATTGAGGAGTTTCTTCCACTGAGGGTTTGGGTGGTGGTCCCAACACCCTGTGTAATGGTTCATTCATCTTTTTCAACATACTCAAATTGTGAGTATTAAGCACAATTTGAATTTTTCGGGCCTCAGCATCATCCACTAGCCCTTGATTTAGCAACACCCTGGCTAGTGGATCTTCAATCTCGTCCTGGCTCATAGCAACTGTAGTATCTATTACTGTGATCGCTGCCAGATCCTCATACGCAACTGTAGCTTAATTGTCTTATAGACATCAAATACTTCCACCTTATTGTGGGCTCTCATGGTCAGCCTCCCTACTGCAACATCGATCAATGCCCCTCCTGTGGCTAGGAATGGGTTCCCGAGTATAAATGGGACCTCAGGGTTCGGTTCAAAATCTAGGATGATGAAGTCTACGGGGAAGATGAGAGACCTCACTTGGACTAAGACGTCCTTCATCACTCCGTCCGGCCTTACCAATGACTGGTCTGTCAGCTGTAACACAATAGTTGTTGGCTTCGACCTTCCAAGACCCAGCTTTAAGAACAGAGAAGTAGTCGTAAGGTTTATGCTGGCCCCAAGATCATAAAATCCCCTGGCATTCAGACAACTGCCGATAGTTACTTGCACAGCAAAAATTCCTGGACCTTTTAATTTTGCTGGCAAGTGTGATATGTTGAGAATCTTGGAGATGCATGCCTCCATCAGTGCCACAGTCTCATACTCAGACCATTTAGTCTTGTTAGCCACAATGTCCTTGAGATATTTAGCATATTTCGGGATCCCCTGCAAAATATCAATCAATGGTAAGTTAATTTGTACCTGTTTTAGCAGCCCGATGAATTTCTGTAAGCAATCCTCCTCCTTCTTCTTCTTGAGATTTTGTGGGAATGGGGGAGGAGGTTTAGGTAATGGGCTGGACTCATCAGTACTTGGGCTGGGATTGCCAACCTCATTGGTCTGTGTAACATTCTGATCCTCCGCATTCTTCTTTATGGGGACCAATTCAGTCAAGGGCCGTCCACTTCTTGTGCTGACTGCATTGACCCGCTTCGGGTTAGGATTATTGTTACCAGGTAGGCCTCCTAGCGGTTTGAAGTTTATTAAGTTGGCTAACTGTCCCAACTATTTTTCTAAGTTTTGCAGATCCTACTTGTTCCTCCGAATCTCCTCTTCTTGTTTGTTTGGTTCGCCAAGATCTACCTTAACACCTTACCATCCGTCATGGTGTTTGGGTTGGCCTGTCTTGCAGGCTGTTAGGCTGGCTGATTCTGAAATGCATTTCCCCCCTATGGACTTTGCCGTGGTGGCTCATGGTTCTGCTAATTACCACTCCATGAGAAGTTTGGGTGGTTCCTCTAATTCGGGTTATAAGTGTTACCGAATCCTTGATAATCCCCTCTATTAGCATTGCCCATAAAGTTCACCGCCTCAGGATTAGATCTGCAAGGTTCAGCCGTGTGATCTCCTCCCCCACATACATCACACCAACCCGGTTGTTGCTGTACCATGTTCACGGGGGGCTTGCTGCTGACCTGCTGGTAACGACACTTGTTGTTTTAGACCTAAAGCCAAGTTATTGAAGTTCATAGTCATCATGTTCTCCATAGTAGCGGTTTGAGCTTGCAAGCTCATTATTGCATCAAGTTCTAACACCCCGGCCTGCTTCTGGACTGTCGGTCGACTGGATCCTCCATTCCACTCTGGATTACCCTGGGAAATTCTATTGAGAAGAGAATATAACTCATCGTATATCTTCTCTAGTGCTTGACCCCTTGCAGCTGAATCAAGAAGAATCTTGGTATTGGGTTCTAACCCTTTAATGAAGGTGTGGACCAATATCTCGTTAGCTTGGAAATAGTGTATTCAATTTATTAGTAAAGTTTTGAACCTGTCCCACGCCTGATAGAGATTCTCCCCAGCCCTCTGCTTGAAACCCAGGATTTCACTTCTAAGCTTGGCTGTCTTGCCAGATGAGAAAAATCTGGTAAGAAATTTGTGAGCCAAATCATCCCAAGATGCTATGGAGTTGGGTGTCTCAATTTGTAATCACCTCCGGGCTTCCCTCAGCAGTGAAAAGAGGAACGATGTCTTCCTCACATAATCATAATTCACTCTCATTGGAACGAAAGTATCAACAATCTCAAGAAAATTCTGAAGATAGACCTGCAGATCTTTATGAGGAAGCCCAGTGAACTGCCCAGTAGAGTGTAGTAACTGGACCATGTTCTGTTTGAGCTCCCACCAAGCTTAGGCTTGACGAAACAACTCATGACATTTGTAGTTCTTGAGATTGCCACATCTCTCACTAGACTTGGTGGTTGTAGTGCAGATACAAGAGCTGGTGGTAGTGGATTGTTGTTTGCCATAGTCTCGTCAACAAAAATAGTTTCCACCTTGTTCTTCTATTGATCTTCCAGCTCAACTAACTCAATTTGCGGTGTTTCAAACAAAATTTCTGCTCTCCTCTTTGATTGAAGAATACAAGAGTCTTGATCTTCCATCTTAGAGCTCAACTTTCTGCACAAAAGCATCGCTAAGATCCAACGCAGTAATCACCACAAAACAAGATAACTTTGATAATTAACAAATTCATTTCAAATCCCAAACAACGATGCCAAAAGCTTGTTGTTCCCTAGCATATGCAAGTGTACATGGTCTCACAAGTAATATAGTGGCCCTAATGAAAAGAGTCGGGTTGTCGAACCCAAGGGATTTGAATGTAATTAGTAACTTCTCTTGGTTATCATGTTTATGGTGTTTTAGTAACAAGAGGTTTGATTTTAGGGAAAATTAAATTATAAAAGAAAAACAACTTTCTAGTAAACTAATCTGACTTTTACGCAAGATATCAATTAAGAAGCAATTCCAGGGTTGTAACCTTTACGACTCTGTTTAGCTTTAACAATGTGCATCTATGTCTGGTTTCCTGATTATTGATTCATGGGGTTTAATTTAACTGAACAGGGTTGGACGCCTCTGCCGGCCTACCGTTATTGACTTCCTAACTACATCGTTGAGTGGGGATAGATAGATCAATAAAACTGCATTAAAGCTATCTTCCCGTATATAAAGCAAGCAAGGTGTAAGGGTAGTTGTCATGGGTCTCCCTTCCACGAATAAAGCTAGTTTCCTTGTATTGAACAAGCTCCCTATGCTATTGTGTTCTATCCACTCCAACATCTCTCGAATCCAGAGTGAACAGCGAATTTACTCCCTAGTTGGCCAGAATATGAAGTATAGATAAAAATAACATAGGAATAATTGAAAGAAACCATTCATAGATGTCAAAAGTTAAGAACTACACATAGTCTTTGACTATAACCCCAGAATATGGAGACTTAGCCACTCATGAACGTGGAATACATCATGAATGAAATGGGAAACATCAAAAAGCCAAATCTAAATATTAAACTAGCCAAATTATGGTGGAAAAGAGTTCTCGTAGTCCCTCTTATAGTTCTTGCATAAAAACCAAGGTAAAAACCTAAAGTCTAAGATAGAGTAATAATAAAAATTTGGTAATTTGACTTTTTCGCATCGGGTCCTCAGGTCCGCGATATGGACCCTTTGTATTTCTGACTGTTCACTTAAATTGCTAACTGGACGATCCTGTACATCTTTTGCATAGGTATGTGATGTAAACATTGAACATTTTTGGGCTTCGAAACTTTTTCCCATTTTTCAGCTTCCACAACCTTGTTCCCAAGTCTGCCACATAGATTTTTGGTTTTTTGACTGCTTCTGCTGACTTTTATCCTCCGAGATCCAAGATGTGTTCTTTCCTCAAGTCCGAGTTTAACTTTGAATACAAAAACACAACCAAGAGGCGCACTCGGCCTTACGTTAGCAAAATAAAAGAAAACGATACTCAAACACCTAGACTCTATTAATTTGTCCTCCGAAGTAACTCTATTTATATGCATTATTAGCTAATTAGGTGTATAAATACATCTGAGATCACTCCCGTAAGGTGAAGTATAGTTTTCCTTGGCAAGTAGACCAACTCTTTACCAATTAGGGGTATTATCGGGATTCCAAGTTTGAGCTCGCTTGGTCTTATCCTTTGTCGGTTGAGGTCTCTTCCCACATATGTATCATATTCTATGTATGTTGAATGATTTATAAACATGTTTTACTTCCAGCATTGATCCTGCATGCTATATTGAGATCATGCTTATCTATTGCCTATTACTATGCACTTTGACTATATTGGCTTATGTCTTGTTGCATTGCATCCTACATACTAAGTATATTCAAATATACTAATGTATACTTTTGCCTACATGATATCTCTATGTAGGGACTAGAGCTCCTCTTGATCATCCTCCACGTGGCTGTGAGATTATTCGAAGATAAGCTTGGTAAGTCCTCATATTCGGGGATGCTATCTACTTCTCTTGCTATTTCTAAGACCTCTTTATGTTGAACATTTTACATTATGAGGGTGAGCCTAGAAAGTGTCTTGGCCCCCACTGTATTCTATGTTTAGAGGTGTTGTTGGATTATTATGATGAACTTATGCTATAAGTTGACTCTTCATGTTTTTATGATTATCAAAATCTTTCCCTTAGTCCCGCTTCGCTTTTTATATTATCTCTTGTTGTTGTTCACTTTGCTTTCGTGACCAAAGATGTGTGATTGATATGCTAAGAGGATTGTTTGGGTCCCTTCGGGTTCCCATTCGTCGTGTCACATCTAGGCCTATACTTGGGTCATGACAAACTTGGTATCAGAGCACTTGATAGTTAATGGTCCTCGGAATCCAACACATCGTGTCGATTAGAGTCTTATTCATGGTTGTGAAGTGCGCCACAACTATGAATGGGAGGCTATGGGGTATTTTAGAGATTGTTTCACTTCTTTATGATCTATGTCGTGCGGTAGAGCTAATTCCCCTAAGGCTTATTATTGATCCCTAACCATTACATTTCAGAACATGTGTCACGACCCAAGACTAGGCCTAGCCGTGACATGGCGAATAGGGAACCCGAAGAGACCCCAAACAAGCATCTTAACATATCATCACACATCATTGGTCACGAAAGAAATTAACCAACATAATAAGATTAGAAATAAGGGTAAGGGGACTAAAGGGAAACTTTCATAACATATACATAAAAACAAGAGATTCAAGGCTCAATACATAGCATGTCCAAAAATACCTCTAAAACTTAGATAGGCGTGGGGGCCAAGAAAAGCAACCGGGCTCACCCTCATAGTCAATACATACATAAAAGAAAGATAGTCTTAGTACATAGAAAGATATCATAGACATTGTCCCCGGAATGGAGGACTCACCGACTAGCTTGAGAGAGATCGTACTAGCCACGTGGAGGAAGATGCTCAAGTGGTGCTCCGATCTTTACATGGTGACATCATGTAGGTATAGAGTATGCGTTAGTATGTTTGAATGTACTAAGTATATAGGATGAAATGTAACCAGAGATAAGCAATATAATGGAAATGCATAGGCATAGGCAATAAGTAGCATATAACAATATGGTATGCATAGAAGATGCTTGAAGTAAATCATGCTTACATAGAACATAATACATATGCAAGAAGAGACCATCATTATAGAGTTCATAGTCTATTGAGGTACTAACCCTTCAATTGGTTGGTGGATTATCGCACCCTACCACCCATGGTGATTGAGGTACCAACCTCTTAACCCAGTTATCAAGGTACAAACACCTTGATTGGTTGGTGGATCATCTCACCCTACCACCTATGGTGATTGAGGTACCAACCCCTCAACTCGGTTATCAAGGTACAAACCCCTCAACGTGGTTATCAAGGTACTAACCCCTCGACATGGTTACCCGGGCTCACAACCCCCCGAGTGGGGCATGTTTAATTCCCAACATGATATAGGAAAATGTCATATACATACATTCCTTCGATCATAATAAAGTCATTCAACTCATAAGACATGCATTGGACCTTCAATTCCTCAAGAAATCATAACTGGACATTTTATCAAACACTTAGCGGATGTGTAGTGCTAGTGTAAAACCATGCAATTTAGAGATGAAGTCATGCAAGAAAATTCATTGTAAAACCATTCATCAATACTTGATAACACCCTCAAGCAATATACATTAAAATCCTTCATTAAATCCCACAATGGATCTTAGATTCATAGATCAAAACATGACAACCACAATTTCATGAAACCTCAAATAGTTCATAGTCTGATTCATAATAAGTAAGACTCATAAGTAAATCAACTTGAAATCATGCAATTTAGGTAAAGAGGAAACTTATGCTTCATGGGTGGAAGGAACCCATGAATAAAACCCACATACCTTAGCTTTGGAGAATTACTTGATGAAGATTTGAATGGAGACTTGAAGCTTGGATGAATTCCTCAAGATCCAGAAGAGATTCGGACACTTGAATTTTGAGAGAAATATTAGTCTAAGGGTTTGAGAGAGTATTGGGGAATGTCTTGGATGGTATGAGGATGAAATATGGCTAAGTATACGTATTGTCACGCATGGGAAGACTTAGGCCCAAGACCCAAAAGCCTTGGACCAGAACACAAAAACTGGACAAAATTACACCCTCTCCGTGCCCCTGGTGTGTCACGCCTAGGGAATGTTAGCTCATTGGAAATTGCATTTTTGCGATTTTTAAATTTAGTCACGGTTGCTCTTAAATTAGGGTTAGACCAATTTCCCACTCAATGTTGCCCCCAGAACAAGA
Source organism: Solanum clarkiae (assembly GCA_011800125.2). Taxonomy (NCBI): domain Eukaryota; kingdom Viridiplantae; phylum Streptophyta; class Magnoliopsida; order Solanales; family Solanaceae; genus Solanum; species Solanum clarkiae. Next base: position 14,186 of record JAABOM020025057.1, read on the forward strand.
ATATAAAGTCAAATTTTCAATATCAAGCATGAATTTTGAGATATGTGGAAATTACGATTTCAGGCACTTTCGAGGCATATTTTCAGGCACTTTTGTCTCAACCTATTCAGAACGGTGATATTTCCAAAGCAAAGATTTGCTATGCTCTATGGATATTTGCCAAAGCTGTGACCACCCAACTCAACCAATGGATGGGCACCCTCAAGAGCTCAAATGATAAGAGGGGGAACAAAAAGCCTAAGAGAGCCCGAGTTGTGGATGCTTCATCTTCTATTATACTACCGGTGCACGATTACCCAAAGAAAAGGACCCTTTTTGCCACTTGTCTAGGGTGTGGAATGAAACACCAAGGGAGGTGCTTGGCGGGGATTGCGGATTGCTTCAAGATTGGCAGTGTTGGGCATAGAATGAGGGGTTACCTGGCCTCAAAGGAAGGGAGAAGAAGGGCGCAATTTCAAGGGAGGCTCCCATATGCTAAGGCTAATGGCAATGGTAGGATGACCCATCCTAGGTGCCCAAAATGTGGGAGAAATCATAATCGAACATGTCTGAGGAACACGGGTTCATGCTTTGGGTGTGGCAAGATGGGCGACAAGATTGGTGACTATCCATATGTTCAAAGAAAGGGTAAGCGTGTTGGTGTTCAAGCTTCTCCTCTATGACACAAGTATGGGAAACACCATCCAAGACATGGTTTAGCTGGTTCAAGTGCATGTTTTGAGTGTGGTGTAAAGGATCACAACCTAGACATTGTCCATGGGTTACTAAGGACTGTGAGAATGACCATCGATGTGCGTAACCATACCTCTCTAGGGGTCACTACACTTGGCATGGTTCTTCACAGGTATGTTAGAGGTTTTTGATTTTGATGTGTAAGCATTGATAGACCTGGGTGCCACTCTTTCTTTTATTACTCCTTTTGTTGCCAAAAAGCTTCAATGTTAGTCCCGAATTGTTGTGTGAACCTTATGAAGTGTCTACCTCCAATGGTAAGTCCATTTTTGCTAAAAGAGTCTAGAAATTGTCCCATGTTCATTTTGCATAAATTCTTGCCTTGTGATTTAATTGAATTGGATATGGTGGATTTTGATGCCATTCTTGGGATGGATTGGTTGGATGCATATTATGCTTCTATTGATTATAGAACCCTTAGGGTTAAACTCCAATTCACTAATGAGCCTATCCTTGAGCGGGAGAGTTGTGATGTGGTGGTCAAGGGTAGATTCTTTTCTTGTCTTAAAGCCCAAAATTTAATTTCTAAGGGTTGTCTCTATCATCTTGTGAGGGTTAGGGATGTTGAGTCCAAAGTCCTTCCTATTGAGTCGGTTCTGGTGGTTAATGAGTTTCTTGATGTCTTTCCCTAAGAACTTCCCAGTGTCCCTCCCGAAAGGGAAATAGATTTTTGTATAGACCTCCTTCTCGATACTCAACCCATTTCTATTCTCCCTTACCGTATAGCCCCAATGGAGTTGAAGGAGTTGAAGGAACAATTGAGGGATTTGTTAGACATGGGTTTTTTAAGGCCTAGTAAATCACTTTAGGGTGCAACAGTGTTATTTGTGAAGAAAAAGGATGGTTCTCTTAGAATGTGCATTAATTACCGACAACTTAATAGAGTCACCATAAAGAACAAGTACCCTCTACCAAGGATTGATGACCTTTTTGATCAACTTCAATGGGCTAGTCACTTTTCTAAGATTGATCTTCGGTCTGGCTATCACCAAGTGAAAGTAAGGGAGTATGACATTCCTAAGATGACTTTCCTAACTAGGGATAAGCACTTTGAGTTTGTGGTTATGTCCTTTGGATTGACTAATGCACTAGCTATATTTATGGAGATAATGAATAAGGTCTTTACACACTACCTTGACTTGTTTGTGGTAATTTTTATTGATGATATCTTGATTTATTTCCATAGTAAGGAGGAGCATGTGGATCACTTGAGGGTGGTGTTGAAAATCTTAAGGGAGAAGAGGTTGTATGTGTCACAACGCAAGCCTAGAGCCTAGACGTGGCACATCACAAGGGAACCTAAAGGGACCCCAAGCAAGCCTCATAAAGCACCCTTACACAACCTTGGTCACAGAAGCAATAAATCAAGCATCAAAGATGAAAGAATAGGGAAAAGCTTGCATAATATCATGGTCAAAAGACAAGAGTTAAACTCATATAATAGATACATAACATGTCCAACAAACACCTCTAATGCATATATAAGAGCGGGGGCCAAGACAAAGTAACCAGGCTCACCCTCATAGTCAAAATAAATAATAAAGATGAATGTCTCAACACATAATAGAAGAAATATAGACTCGGTCCCTGAAGTGGAGGACTCGCCAACTATCTTGAATAGTACCAAACTTGCCACGTGGAGGAGTATGATCAACTTGGGTACCGGTTCCTACATGGTAACATCATGTAGGCATAGAGTATGCATTAGTACGTTTGAATGTACTAAGTATGTAGGATGCAATGCAACAATAGATTGGCATCATAATCAAAATGCATAATATTAAGCAATAGACATAATATACAATATGACATGAATGATCAATGCTTAAGTAAAACATGCTTAAGTAAATTATGCTCATATAGGATATCACATGTGTAGAATAGACCAAGCTAGATTTCTAAAGTACAAACTCTTTGGTAGGTTAGTGATGATGCCGCCCCATCACTTAGGTAATACAGTACTAACCTTTCACTCAGTTGGTGATAATGCCGCCCCATCACCTAGGTGGAGAAGTACAATCCCTTCTATTGGTTTATGAGTACAAACCCCCATCTCAGTTAATGATAATGCTGTCCCATCACCTAGGTGGAGAAGTACGAACCCTTCCCTCGTTGATGAGTACAAATCCCCATCTCAATTATCCGGGTTCTTAGATTCTCCGGATTGGGCATGGTCTGATATAATAATTTTATATAGAGTATATCATTTACATATGCTCATTTCATCATCATATAGTCAATCATATCTTATCTCATGCTTTGGACCTTCAACTCCTCAAGAAACTACATCTGGACATTTTATCAATCCCTTAGAGGGTGTGTAATGCTAGTATAAGACCATGAAATATAGAGATGAAATCAAGATCCATTGTAAAACCATAAATCAACACCTTGCAACACCCTCAAAAAGCATATATCGAAATCCCTCCTCAAATCTTACAATAGATCAAGGGTTTATAGCTCAAAACATAGTAAACAATCACAATTTCACATAACTTTAACTTATGGGATGTTTGGTAGGAGGTATTAGAGATTTAATCCATGGATTATAAAAATGGTATCATTTAATACTATGTTTGGTATGAATTTTGGGTCTATGATAACTAATCTATGGATTAGTTAATACACCCCACATGATATTAGCTAATACCTTCTATTTGGTGGTATTAACTAATATCTTTTATTTGGTGGTATTAGCTAATACCTTCCATTTAATACATGGGATTAGATAGGTAAAGACAAAAGTATCCCTCTAACTTTTTTATTTTTTTGATTTTATATTTTATATTTGTAATTTTGTACTAGTAAATTTATTAATAAATTAGCTTATAAATTTTATTTACTTGTGGGTTCATAGTTACATAATATAAAAAATTAATAAATTTACCATGTCAAATTTTTAAATTTTATTTATTTGTGGGTTCATATTTACATAATATACAAAATATATTTTTTCATGTTACTTTTTTTTTAATAATTAATTTAGTTGAGTGATTTTATTATAAAATAAAGTCCAATGATGTTAAATATAATCTCAAAGTTGAGTGGTCTTGTAAGATATAAATACTATATTAAAA
>JAABOM020025066.1:0-17993 GCA_011800125.2 Solanum clarkiae
GGATAAAAGAACAAAAAATATGATTTTATCATATTAATTCAATTTTGAATATAATCAATTTAAGTTTAGTCTACTCCGGTTAAAATCTTTTCAAGTTGATAAAAAAAGGAAAATGTGATTTTATTATGTTAGTTCAAAAATTAAAATTCTTTTAAAAATGCAGTAAAATGCTATAAAAAAATAGTTAAACTTTTCAAAGACAAATGGTCGAAGAGTTAGTCAAATTGTCATAATCGCTGGATAACTGCATTTAGCAGCCATTTCAACTGCTTAAAACCTTCTTGAAATGGAAATAGGAACCCGAACCTGTTTCTTTGGAATTTTAAAAGATTTCTCCGTTAGTCTTTTAAAATATTTTAATGGTTTCCTAATTATCAGCAAAATTAGGTGGCGACTCTGTGTCCTTTCGAATTTCGAGAATTGATTTTGCTCAAATTAATTGAGTTTAGATTTATTTTCGATTTTCGAACAATTTTCAATTTTTTATTTAAAAGTCGATCATTTTTCGGCGTAACAATTGTTTGTGCATTCGTTAGCCCAAATGACATAATAAGAAATTCAAAGTGACCATAGAGTGTTCTGAAATCAGTCTTAGGTATATCTTGCTCCTTCACCCTCACTTAGTGATAACCTGATCTCAAATCAATTTTTGAAAAGCATTTGACACTTTGTAACTGATCAAATAAATCATCAATCCTGGGGAGGGGGTATTTATTCTTAATTGTCACCCTATTCAATTATCGATAGTCGATACACATTCTCAAGGTTCTATCCTTTTTGCATACAAATAACACTGGAACATCCCAAGGGGACACACTAGGTCTTATAAAACCCTTCTGCAATAAGTCTTTTAACTGCTCTTTTAATTCATACAATTCTGCCGGGGTCGTTCTATATGGAGGGATAGAAATAGGTTGAGTTCCTAGAAGTAAGTCAATACCAAAATCTACTTCTTGCTCTAGAGGTAAGCCTGGAAGTTCTTCAGGGAACACATCAACAAATTCATTCACTACCGGAACTAATTGAAGAGTAGGTGATTCTGCCTTCGTATCTCTTACTCTAACTAAATGACATATATACCCCTTAAATATCATCTTTATGGCCTTACAATAAGAGATAAACTTACTCTTTGGTGCCCCAATATTGTCTTCCCATTCAAGAACTGCCTCATTTGGAAAGTGGAAGTACACTTTCTTAGTTCGGCAATCCATGGTGGCATAGTAAGAAGCTAACCAATCCATGCCCTTATAACATAGAATTCCACCATTTCTAGCTCAATAAGGTTACCCAATGTGTCATGATCACAAACAGTTACTACACAGTCATAATAAATTCTTCTAGTTATAAATGATTCATCGGTTGGTGTGGACACTTCAAATGGTTTGTTCAATGATTTGGGTGTCCTCTTAAGCTTCCCAGCAACTAGTGGGGTAATGTATGATAGTGTAGAACCAGGGTCAATTAATACATATACATTATGTGAAAAGATGGACAGTATACCTGTGACCACATAAGGTGAAGCTTCCAAATTTTGCCGACTCCCCAGAACATAAGTGCAATTCTGGACTGCGCTAATTCTAGCTGCCCCTCTAACACCTCTACCACGACCTATAGGTTCTTGTTGACCCCTACCTAATGAAGGAACTGACGATGATAATGTAACAGCTGATCTAGTAGGTTGTGCTATATCACCCATACGTCCCCTCGGGCAATCTCTCATCTTATGCTCTGGTGCACCACACCAATAGCAAGCATCTGTCCCAACACAACATATACTTGAACGACTTCTTCCACACTATTTACAAGGCTGCATAGCGGTCATTTGCTGGCCTACTGAATAACCCACTGTCCGGGCGTCTTGCCCTTCACTTCTTGGACCATACTGATTTCTCCTAGACCTCTGAAGCTGTGATGGAGCACTGGCTGTAGAGTAGGAGGATGATGGCCTAGGCGGTCTATTAAAAAACCAAGGCCTAAGCAGACTTTGGGGTGGTGTAAATTACCCTGTAGACCTAGCTCTCTTGTACTGGGCCCTTTCTAACTCTTGTTTCCTTCTCCTTTGCCTCTGATCCTCCAATTTCTGTGCAAAAGCTTGCATTCTTGCTATATCCATGTCTTTGTTCAAGGAAGCAATGGTACAGTCTCTGACCAGATACGTATCCAATCCATCCATATATCGATGAACTCTATCTGCCACAGTAGCAACTATATTGGGAGCATACCTGGCCAGGAAATTAAATTGAAGGCTATACTCCCTCACACTGATATTCCCTTGGTGGAGATTCAAGAACTGATCTGCACGGGCCTCTCGGATCTCTAAGGACAAGTAATGGTCAAGAAATGTCTCTTTGAACTCCTCCAGGTAGTTGGAGGTGCATTTATACCCTTAGATTGCTTCCAAGCTTCATACCACAATATAGCCACACCATTCAATCTATATGTCGCTAACTCGACAGGTTTTGTAACACTCACATGCATAACATCTAAAGTGCGTTGAATCTGATCAACAAATATTGGGGATCTTTATTAGGATCTGACCCTACGAAGGATGGAGGGTCCAAATTATGAAAATCATGTATCCCTCATGCCAGCTGCCCTATTCGTACCACCTGCACCTATAACTAGACCTTCCTGTCTTTGACCTTCGCTAGCAACTATACAAGTCAATAGTTATACTGCATTTCCCAGATCCTGCATAGTAGCATCAATAGGTGGTTCTGGGGAATTTCACTTCTTCCCGGTTCATCAGGAGCTAGAGGGGTTAGAGACGTCTGTGACAGAGACTTGAACCTCATTTCGTTATCTCACCTGACTGGGTATACCAACCACCACTTCTACTCCTTTCCCTTTACCTTTATTCTTCCTGGTTTCTTGCATACTTGTTGTACAAAACAATTTAGGGTTAGACACAATCTACCTATTACACTTAGCTCTATCGCACGATCTAAAGAACAAAAAGAAAGTAAGCACTCCTAAATGCCATATAGCCTTCTGCTTATAAATGTGGTGCATAACACATCGATAAATAAGACTCTACATAGATACGAGTTTGTAGACTTCCTAGGATGACCCGCTCTTATACCACTTCTGTCACACCCAAAGTCCCGTTAGGGTGGACTGGCACCCATTGCCGATAAGGCTCGGGAGAACCAACTTGTATCCATACGCTTTCTATACATACTATAAGGGATTTTTATATTCAACATGCCCTTAAGAAAGTAAACAGTAATAACAAGCTAAAAGGAAATGTATATGGCTAGGCCGTTGGGGCCATGGTGTCAATTGTACGAGCAAAAACCACACTTTAATTTATATAGTCTACAAAGCCTCTAGGTAAGGAAAAGTATCTGATAAGGGTCAGTACAGGCCCTGCCTCGGGTAACTATATAATACAAAAATATAAGCTCTAGACACACAAAACTTCGAAGCAATCTGGAGCTTAGTAACAATAGCTGGATATTTTGTACTCCTAGTGGGGAGATTTACTGATGACTATACCTGCAGCACGAAATGTAGGTCCCCCGCAAGGGATGTCAGTACGAGATAATGTACTGAATATGTAAGGCAAGAAACACTATATATGAAATAAAAACACAAACGAAATTATGCACTGGTGTAGGATAAGAGACCACCCTTAGTTATACTGTGGGATCATGTACTTTATGTTCTTTTTATTACTTTACCTTTACTGTATAATCTGTGCATAACAAGTAATACAAATAACCAGCTGATCAGTGCTAAATCTATATCGGGATCGTCCCTGGCTAGGCTTTTCCTTTAACCCTTTGAGCTACCTCCCGTGATAGGATTGACCCTGGCTAGGTGATTCTTCCACCCCTCGGGTTACCACCTATCAACAAACAATATACTTTATCTTTAAATTACCTTTGAGATGATTCTTTTGGTGGTCACAATATTGGAGCTGTAGGACTATAGATGTATCATGTGACATGTAGATAATCATATAAGACAAGATGACAATGAAAAGAGTACGTTACACAAATAATGAAATGTGTATGAGATGAAACAACTCGTGAACTTTATTTAGCAACAAGAACCCATGTAACTTGGTATCCAAGTATGTATGCAGATTTGAAGGTAACTATGTATGGGAGCATATGAACATATGAAGGAATGGAGACATAATTATAGTTGTGTCGGAGTTGGTAAGTGTCTTTATGTGCGAAGGAGGGATCTATGTTTCATGACAAATAATATGAACTTAATTAGCCTTGCATACCTCGTTGTACGACCTCGCTATTACCTTGAGATAACCTTCCCTTCCTCCAAATATTTATCTACGACATAGTAGGTGATAAAACTAGCATTAGCGGCTAATAGATACATCTTGGCAGTCCAATCTCATAAAAAAACAACATACGGGCAGCAAGCGGATAATTATAAACCCGAGCGTATTCTTTCAACCTTTCCACCCCTAATCATATTTTCTAATACACATTCTCATATACATATCATGTGAATCCAGTTTTAGAGCCATAACAGTCTTACAACAGCCCATAAAGTACAACACATAACAATTCTACACAACATACAAATAGGCGGCATAACGTTACGTCCCTTCGCCACATTTTGACGTCGACAATCTCGAACATGTTTCAACTTTTTACCCAAACTGTCCTCAACCCATATATACATAGAAACAACCCTAAAATAGTCTTATAACAGTACCAAAGCCTTCATGAAGGATGTCAGTTAATAGCCTTTCATCCATCAGCCCACAAGTTCATACTAAGAGTACAATTACGATATCCTATAAGAACCCACTTTCGCGGACTGTAAAAGTGATGCAACAGCTTAGTTACATCACTAACAAACTATACCTTGTTAAAAATATGAGTCTTACTTCATAATTCAGCCAATCAAGAAGAGAAAATCCCCTTGAATAACAAGAAAAGTTCACAACAATCCTTAGGACACATGCTGTCCAAATTTCCAGCACAAGCATAACTAGCATATATTTCTTGTTTGTCATGGGATAAGTATAAAAAAGTACATGGATATTTCCACTTACCTTAGCCTTCAAGATTAAGGTTTCCTTCAAGAACCTTAGGTGGTTATACTGGATGCCTTGTGAAGTGAAGTAAAGAGAAAAAGAAGTCTTTAGGAAGTTGAATAAAGAGAAAAAGAAGAGTCTTTAGGAAGTAGAAAAATTATTTCAAGTGAAATGACTTAAGGGGATATTTTTTAGCCCTTTCAAAGGATCTCTTTGGCCGACTTTCTCTTGAATTTTTTACCACATATTACCATATATTAATAAGCTGGTGAGCAAGCAGTTTGGTCCTCACACTTAGGCCTAAATGGGTCTCAAAGTTGATGAGCCTTGGTTGCCCATTTTCCTAATTCCTCTTTATTTTGTTTGGACCCAATTAGTCAAGTGGGTTGTGATGTACTTGGAACCTTTTATTTTTCATCTTGGGATGTAAGTATTGTCCATTTATGATGGTTAAACACAGGCTAAAGTTACACTCTTAACATGGACTTTATTCATTATCGGAGTTGGACAAATTCGACATCGGGCCTCGTCTCCTTTTAGCTAGCAAATTTAAGCTAAGAAAGTAGGTGACTCACCTGCTAACTTCCTAAGTCCTACAAGAACCTCAATTCTCTCACTTTGTTTAGGGTCGTGATCTCTTGAATTTGACTTAAAACTTATTTACACTCGACCCTCTCTCTTCAGCGTTAGACATGCATATCGTCCTCTAATTGAGATACAAGCACTTTTAAAAATGGGCGTTAATTTGACCAAACCATATCATGTTTCGTTTCCATAGTGCTAGTATTGTAAGATCTGGGATGTTACATTAGTAGTCCTGGAAGGCCGTACTCGTCTCCTTGTCTCTATCCGAACCGGGACCTCTGGCTGGCATTCTTAGCTGTTGGAGCTAAGGCATCTCTTTAAGCAGTTGTTTGTTTTAGTGGCATATTCTGCAAACGTGTAACACATGAATTAGAATGAGATTTTTCATAGGGTTAAACTCTATCACACGAACTCAGATCATAGAAGAAGGGGAATACTTCATAATGTCCTATATCCTCCTGCTTATGAAGTGTGGTGCATAATACACCCATAAACAAGATTCTACCTGACATGACTTCATAGACTCCCTTGGATACTTGAACTCTGCGCATTGATACCAAGTTTTTCACGCCCCGGGAGGGTACCTTAGATGTAACTAGCACTCAGAGACTATTGCTAGTCCCGAAGTGAAGCACCTAGTCAATATCACATTTGTTCAGTCAGTCGATTAGTGAAAGACATTAGAGAATGGCCTCAACTATCAGTGGGCTACAAGACTCATCAACTATATCTATCACATGAAACAAGATTAATGAAAGAACTCGGTTTAAAAAGGAAAAGGGAAACGAACCCCAACATCATCTATCATCTCTCTGTGTCTACGAAGACTCTATATCTAAAGCTACTATCTAAGAAGGTACCATGACAGGCCATAGATACTACAATTCAAGAAAATAAATCAAATGAATAAAAGAAAAAACCATCCTCCTAATGTAGGGGAGGAATCACCAAGTCTCTGGCTGAAAGTTTGTGAACCTCAATGACTTGCCTGCGAAAGTTCTCTGTCTACTGAATCTATATCATGAAGCAATGCAGTGCCAAAGGGGAATTAGTACGTAGAATGTACTGTACATAAAACGGGCTAAAGTAAACAATATAGGAATGACAATATGACATAGCATCAACTCATCAGTCATTCAATCTCAGCTCATAATAAAGAATAGGACACTGTCACATCATCATCAATCAAACTCACACTATCACATCATCATCAGAGTGCTATCAACGTGGACCCAATTTGGATGTTTCTCTAATCGACAACCATCATCTATGAGTCAGTGATGATACAACAAAGAGATGTCATTGCCACATCTGTCTAGTACCTTATCGGGGTAAAGGATGAGTCTGTCAGTGGATCCATAAGCTTATCAATTCCTCTTTCATGATAAAGGAAACATCCATTTTTATGGTTCAATTCTCTTCTATGGTGGCCACGTAGTTAATGAGTGCGAGTGGGACTCACTCTAACTCATTTCGGTGCTCAATACTCCTCCCATGGCTTGACTTGCTCATAAAATGTCAATCAATCAAGAATTTCCATCACCTAGCCTCTTCGGTCAAGAAACCTCGACTTATCTCATCATCCATCAACTCAAGGAGTAGGATCATTCTTTCAAGATTAAGTTTAATCCCCTTTAGACTCTAAGGACATTAATCTCATCAACTTTAGTCATCAACACATTCATCTCAGGACACAGACCATAACAAACAACACACCAAATGGTCAAGCCTCCAGACACTACCCCTAAGTTCATTCTTGAAGTCTTTAGTAAGGAAATTATGTAGGGTATATACATAATTATACAATAATTCACTTAAATAGTTAATTCAAGTTATGATGATCATCAATTTCAGAAAATATATAAAAATTAAAAGATAGTTTTCAAGGTAACATTTAAAAATTTCACAGACAAGACCCATCACCTTCAACAATCAAACTAATTCACTTAATGGGGCATATGAGAGAACAATCTCATGTTCTAGGTAGCCTTTACATACCTAGGATGCAGATTGTACTAATCTTTAACAAGAATTTGACCTTCAATCCCTGAACCTTCAAACCCTTTCTTCTTCCTCTCCCAGGAATATGCTTTTGGACTAGGAAAATAATGGGTTTTGAAACCCTTCGTATGAATAAAAGACTTTAAAACATGTTTTTTGAGATTTAGAATAGGATGGAAAATGACCAAAAGGCCCTCCCTAAATTTAAAAGAAAATTTTCACAAATCCTGCACAGGTCCGTGAAGCGGACCTATCATGCACCTCTGTATTTTTGAAATCCAGTCTCCGTCGAAAAAATTGAAAAAAAAATATAAGTGGAGGTCCACGATAGGTCTGCATCACAGCCCTAATGCGTACCCTCACTATCTCGGTTCTCGGATCAAAAAATTATTTTTCGATTCAGTTGCTCTAAAATCAAGTCGAGACCAGTTCTCCACCCAATTTTTCATGCTGATCGCAAATTTGGTCTCAGAGTTTCCATTCAAGCTTGGAAAGACACACTATACACATGATTACATTCTAGGGGCATTTCAGTAATTTCATGGGATTTTAATTAGGACATACATGCATCAGTACACTTGATATTTTGTTGCACTATACGACATATCATTTGTTATTTGTTATTTGTGAGTTTCTTTTAGTGATCTTTAATTGATGAACTTGATGTTGATGATTCATACTATTGATTTTTACTATTTAACTATGTGGTAAGTGGAATATGAATTGTTAGGCTGGACTGATTTTTATGTAGAGAATAGTTGAGGAGGTTAGGATGGAGGGTGATGGGTACTTATGTTCAACATGTTGTTATCTAGAGTCACTTCTTTGCTTGCTTGGTATCGTTGTCAATTGGCCTCACCCTTTGCTTTCTACATTTATGTAGATTTTGAACCTGGATCCTCGTGATCACTCTTTTTTCCCTTCTAGTCCGCAACTTCTATTGGAGTTAGTAAGCTAGTTGTTTGTCACTTTAGCTGAAACCTAATACTCTTTACTAATGTTCTTATTGTACTTTGAAAACAAAAACATGAAGACTTGTATTCATGTCAAATCTGTTGTTATAAGACTTGTACAATAGACAACTATATTTTGGGATATCAAGGATTTGATTTAGCTATCAATATATTCAGTTAATTTAAGATTTTATTTTATTTTACTTTCACGTTTACCTATATAATCGAGTTTCAGGCTGACTTGTTTTAATGAGATAAGACAAGTCTTATCACATCCTTGTTAGGGTCATTACAGAAAAAAGGTACTAGATCCCCAAATCCATAGATCCCGTGTGCAAATAAGCTAAGTCTAGTATAATCTTGAGGACCTATGTAGAAACATCTATTGCATATATTCGAGAGGTTATGAAGATTATTAGGAAAATTTCTTTTGTTATTTTAATTCTTATTGTACGTGATTACTTGCACTAGTGCTGAGTTATCGCGTTATTTTTTTTTTTAGACAGGTAGCTAGAAAACGAGCTATATCTTCTAGTAAATAAGAGGAGGTGATACCTGAGATATGTGTTGAGACCCCAGTTATAGGTAGGTAGAGCTTGAGTTAGAGGCCGATTTCATGCCCGTGGTGTTGCACTAGTGAAGGTCATGGTAAAGGTGCCTCTCTCCAGCCAAAGATTGATGCTAGAGAGGACTTGGTTCCTCCAGGATACGCAAATTCATCATTGCTTCAAAATACCTTATTGAGAGTGTTGGATGTACTCGAGAGTCTTACTTATAGTGTAATGTAATTGACACACTCAACTTTTGTGGGACAACCATCATTAGGTCCTAGAGTTGAGGGTGATCATGCACTAGACGTTGAGGTTTAGATTGCACCTTTAGTTGTGTTGACTAAGGAGGAGCATAGATATAAGTGGTTCAGAAAATGGATTCACCATAATTCCAGGATGAAAAAACTAAGGCGGTGCATGGGTTCCTATTTACTTGTCAAGGTTACTTGAGATCGTGGGTCTAGCTGAATCTTTATGGTGTTCATTATGGCCTACTTTGATTACGTGGCTCAGCTAGGGAATAATGGAGAGGATACTCAAGATCCCTATTGATGTTTAAAGTCCTAACGAATGAAAAATCATCTCTCTCAAATCTAGGGAGAGGCATTTGGATCTTAGGAAAACAATAAGATCAAAAAAGGTGATCTAGGCATTAAATGATGGTTAAAAGCAGCTATGATGGCCCCTGTCCATTACGGCAGTATCGCTATTAGAGTCGTTAATATGGGCTAGGCCCATTGGGCCGGCCTGGCCTAACTTGTGATTTAGCAGGACTGGGCTATGACTTTTTAGCCCAGCCTGAATAAGTCTGCTGATTTGTAGGGCTTTTGCAATATGGGTTGGACCGACCTGTGAGTTGAATTAAAAATAATTAAGAATAAAAATAAATTAGAGTATTAAAAATAATAAGAGTCCAAAACTCAAAATTCATTTAAAATTTTTAAATATTAAAATTTAGATACAAGTTATATTTTTATAATATGTACTCCCTCTATTTATCTTTACTTGTCCTTTATTGATTTAGCAGAAGGATTAATAAACAGTAAATAATATGAGTAATTTTACTAAATCATATTTTGAATATAGCAACTAGAACATCTTGAAAAATGTAATAAGAAAATAACTACTATAATTAATGATAAGGGTAAATTAAAAATTAAGTTTGAAATTATCTTTTGATTTCATGAAGTGGACAAGTATAGTTGGGCATCTCAAAATAGTATATTGGACAAGTAAAGATGGACTGAGGGAATAATAGTAACACTAATACTATGTAATATTGTCTTGTTGCTATTTATTTTAATATGTTTAAATTATAATTTAATTAAAAAATTATTAAAAAATATAAGATTAAAAATATGGGGGCCCAGCAAAGCCCGCGACCCATGTACAAATGGTTTTGGCTAGCTATTTTTTATCCCATAAAAAAAGGGGTCGGCCCGGCCTGGCCTGTCAAATTCCAAAGCCTATAAGGCTAACCTGAATAAGGTGAACCGGTCAGTATTGACAGCTCCATTCGATATGATGGTCAAGTGGTCGTTGTGGGGATCTCTCGACGTGGCTGAGAGCTTCTATTGTTCAAGTATGGGATCTTATATATGCTGGTATTTGATTGCAATATCTAGCTTAATAATGAGATGAACTAGAAAGACAAAACTTGCGTTATAATAAATATCAACTTGTGGACCCTAAATCAAATGGATAATATTTTCTAGTATCCCATCATTAGAACGGACAAAACGACTTACACCACGGTCGACAACACCAAATCCATTAGAAGGAAAATCACTACGATACTCACACTTCTGCATCTACTATTTTGTTCTTGATAATTTGAAATGATAATTCTTCAGAAAGACAACGATTTTTATCTCTTGAAGTTTGGTCCCAACAAAACATTGATTAAGAAGTGTTTAACTATTAGGGGTCGTCTGATTTGAGTAGAAAACATAAAAAGATAAGTTATGATGGGATAAATTATGTTGGAATTAGTAATGATGGAATAAGTTACAGTGAGATTGTTTGTTATTGAGTGTTTGGTTTGTTGTATAAATTTTATGAATATGTTGTTTATTTACAAAAATACTCTAACTTTATTAGTTTTTTTTTATATAGTTTCTTTTCTAACTTTAGTTATTCAATATTTATTTTTAAAATAAATCTTTCATCTTATTTAGCCTAAATATTGTTATGTGCGCATTTTCATAATAATACTGTATGCATTTTAAATAAAAATTTGTCTTATTTAATTTAAAAATAGAGCTCTCATTTTAAATTTTTCATCTTATTTAGCTTAAATAATTATGTGTGCATTTTCATAATAATACCATATGCATTTAAAAATGAAATTTTTTTCTTATTTAATTTGAAAATAGAGCTCTCATTTAAAAGTTTATTAAAGTAAAAAAGGATTTATGAAAAATTAAAATATAAAAAACATAAGAATTAGTCAACAAAATTTTATCATATAGTGTAATTTTTCAATAGAAAAATATGAAGTATCACAAAAATAAGAAGGGAAGGTTGTGAATATTATTATATATTGCACTTAAAAAATAAAAATATACAAAGTGAGATATAAAAGGGTTTCTTTGTCATTTATCAATTTTATTCCGGAATAACTTATCCCGGGATTAGTATACAACCTAAGAAGATGGATAACTTCTCCCGATACTATTTATTAGTCTCAGGATGAGTTATTCTGAATTTGCCAACCAAACATCAACTCAAGAGCCACTATATATTTATCCCGGGATTATTAATGCTTACCCTTCACACCAAATGACCCCTTAGTGTAATTTAGTCAAACTTGGTTCTAGTAGAAATATGTTGAGGATAGTGGAAGTGATTAGTTGATTGATTAAGTAGTTAGTTAACATGTTAAGCATAGTTAGTAGTTGGTTAGAAGTTAGTTAGTTGTTGTTTAAAGTTGGTTAATATGCCTGTGTATATATAATGTACAGCAGTAGCTGACTTTTCTAACAAGTTGAAATAAAAGGAAACCACTCTCTTTTCTCTCCTAACTCTCTTCTGAGCTCCTCGATCTCTCCCTGAGATCTTACAGATCTCTGCTGCATGTTGATCGTTCCTTAAACACTGAGAAATTGTGTGATTCTCATCATGGTATCAGAGCAAGTTAGCGAAACTGGGGACAATTTTTCTTTTTGAGCAGCTATGTAAAGTTTCAGTTAAAGTCCGAGCTCCTCAACAATGGCGGACGCCGGAAGAGCTGGCGGAGTTGTCAGTACAAACATGACTATAGATGCAAATCATCCTTTGTATTTGCAAGCCTGTGATACACTAGGTAGTTCACTCATCTCTTTTCAATTAACTGGACCAGAAAATTATGCCCTATGGAGTCGATCTATGAGAATTGGACTTGTAGGAAAGAGTAAAATGGGGTTTGTTGATGGGAGACATGCGAAGGAGAAATTCGATGAGTCCCTTCATGATCTATGGGAGAAAGTGAATGCTATAGTCCTTTCCTGGATCATGAGCTCTGTGAGCAAAGAGCTGATCAGCTGTGTAGCCTATGCTTCTAATGCATGCACAGTTTGGAATGATTTGAAAGAGAGGTTTGACAAAGAAATGGTTCTAGAGTTTTTCAGTTACATAAAGAGATTGCAACATTAACTCAGGGGACATCGACCATATCAAGATATTTCACCAAATTGAAGGACTTGTGGGTGAAGTTTGATTCACTAGTGATGTGCCCTGGGTGTGAGTATGTAGGATCCAGAAGATATGTGGAACATCATCAATACAAGCGTTTGTTGCAGTTCTTAACAGGGTTAAATAAGACATATTCACAAGCTAGGAGTCAAATTTTAACGATGACACCAATTCCTAACATCAATAAGGCATATGCAATGTTGATATCTGAAGAGAGTTAAAGAAATCTAGGGAAAGCAATTGAAGAGTTAAGTGGTACAGCCTTGTTCAGCAACAAAGCAGGGATGAATCAGTATAATGTTGGGGGTTCTGGACACTCAACCAAAGGAAGTCAGACTGGTTATGATAAAGGAAATCAGACTGGTTATGATAGAGGGAATTATAAAGGGAAGAGTAAATATTTGTTTTGTGATTACTGTAAATGGAAAGGTCATACAAGGGATACATGTTACAAGATTTATGGATATCCAACAGATCACAAGCACAAGAAGAAGAGTGCATATCCAGCAAAATACACAGCCAATAATGCAGTGACAAGTTTAGCACAGATAGAGCATTCTCAGACTACACATAGTTCAAATCAAAGAGGTGGAATAATGTTCACACAGGAACAATATGATCAAATCTTTAAGCTGCTCCACAAAGAAATACCACCTGACTCAGACAAGACAGATATGCATCAGGTTTTCTTAGCTACTAACAATGTATCTCTTAAGAAGTGGATAATAGACTCGGGAGCTTCCAATCATATGGTTCATAGAAGGAGATGCTGGATGGAGTTAATCAGATTACTAAAGACAACATTAAGAGAGTATATTTGTCAGATGGTAGTTCACTTGACATAGCATGTGTGGGAAAGTGCAAGTTAAATAATGGAGATACTACCACATATGTGTTATACATTCCTGAGTTTAAGCATAACTTGTTGTCAGTGTCCAGGTTAACCAGAGATTTAAAGTGTGTTGTCACTTTTTTCCCTAACCTTTGTGTCCTGTAGGACCTATTCACTGGAGTAGTAAAGGGGATTGGTAGAGAAGGTAATGGATTGTATAACACTCAACTCCCAATAAAGATGGAAGGAAGTATCAACACAATAAGTGTCAACCTAATCAGTAGTGACAGTGTAGATAAAGCTAGAGATGTGGAAACATGGTACAGAAGACTTGCACATACTCCCATCAAAATGATGCAACAAATTCATGCACTGAAGATTAGGAGAGACTCTCATTCCATTCAGGATTGTGCTATCTGCCCACTGGCTAGGAAAACCAGACTGCAATTCCCCAGCAATCCTAGTAGAAGCAATCAAATCCTATCTGTCATACATGGAGATGTTTGGGGTCCATATAGAGTTGCTAGTCATGATGGTTTCAGGTTTTTCCTTACTCTAGTAGATGACTGTAGTAGAATGACATGGGTGTATATGTTGAGAATAAAGAGTGATGTTGTTGTCATCCTTAGACAGTTCTTTACACTGCTAAAAACTCAGTTTCGTGCACAAGTGAAGACTTTTAGAAGTGACAATGGTACTGAATTTTTCAATTCCCATTGTTCTGGTTTGCTTAATTCTCTTGGTATTGTTCATCAAAGTTCTTGTGTACACACACCTCAACAGAATGGGTTAGTTAAGAGAAAACACAGGCATAGATTGGAGGTTGCTAAAGCTATTTGATTACAAGGCTTCTTACAAATAAAATTCTGGAGTGAGTGTGTTTTGACTGTTGTCTATATAATCAATAGGTTGCCTATGCAGGTTTTGTTTGGTAAATCTCCCTTTGAGGTAATTCATGGTAGAACACCATCCTTACATCACATGAGAATTATTGGTTGTTTATGTTTTGCAACTACTTTGCATAATGGAGATAAGTTTTCTCCAAGGTCTGTTGTAGTTGTCTTAATAGGATATTCCTCCACACAAAAGGGCTACAAGCTCTTCAACATGCTCTTTAACACATTTTTTGTCAGCAGAGATGTGGTGTTCAGAGAACACATCTTTCCCTTTCAACTGCTCAAAGAAAAAAAACTGCAGTTATTCCCAAATGGAGTCCTCACAACACTCAACCAAGAACCCTTAATCATTCCAACATCCACATCACCTAATCCTCCCACTCAGTCTGACTCTTCACCCTTAACACACACACTTCCATCTCCTACTGACATACCTCCTACATTACCCACTATTGTTCCCAGAAGGTCTAACAGAATCAGAAATCCACCCACCTGGTTACATGATTATGTTTGTAGCAAGCCCAATACACCTAACACATCCACTTGTCTCTATCCTATGCAGTCTTACATATCTCACACCAACCTTAGTCCTCACTACCAAGCCTACCTATCCAAGATTACTCCCACTAAAGAACCTTAATCCTATGTTGAAGTCATCACAGATCCCCAGTGGGTGGCTACCATGAACTTGGAACTGGATGCATTACAGGATAATCACACTTGGTCCATGGTTGATCTTTCTCCTGGAAAAACTCTGATAGGCTGCAAATGGGTGTTCAAGGTGAAACATAAGGCTGATGGTACTGTGGAGAGGTACAAAGCCAGACTGGTTGCAAAAGGATATAACCAAAAGGAGGGCTTCAACTATCAAGAAACCTTTTCTCCTGTGGTCAAGATGGTTACTGTTAGGCTAGTCCTTGTTGTGGCTACTGCACATCAGTGGTATCTCCATCAAATGGACATCTGTAATGCATTCCTTCATGGTGACTTGGTAGAGGAAGTCTACATGTTGCCATCTCTAGGTCTTGGCAGTCAAGGGAAGAACAAACAAGTACGTAGATTGAACAAGTCCCTGTATGGACTCAAACAAGCTTCAAGACAATGGAACTTGAAGCTTGTTGAGGTTCTAACCAACTCAAGATTCACACAAAGTCTCTTTGATTACTCTTTATTCACTAGAAAAAAGGGAGATAGTATAGTGATTGTCCTATTCTATGTTGATGATATGTTAATCACAGGTAATGACCACACATTGATCCAAGAAGCCAAGGCAGCATTACAAAAGAGGTTTAAGATCAAAGACTTGGAAGAAATGAGGTACTTTCTTGGGATTGAGATAGCAAGATCAAAGGAGGGAATTCTCATGAACCAAAGGAAGTATATACTTAAGTTGATACATGAGTCGGGATGTCAGGGTCCAAACCAGCAAGCACTCCAATGGAGTGCAACAACAAGCTAACCATATTAGAGTATGATGAGCATGTGGGTGGATTGGTAGCAGACACTGAACTAGATGATCTAGCACTATATCAAAGGTTAATTGGGAAGTTATTTTACTTTACTATGACTAGGCCAGACATCACATATGTAGTACATATACTTAGCCAGTTTATGCAAAAGCCCAAGAAATCTCACATGGAGGCAGCATACAGGATAGTGAGGTATATAAAGAATGAACCAGGGCTCAAAGAGGGCAACACAGTTAATTGCATTCTATGATGCAGACTGGCCATGGTGTCCCAACTCAAGAAGATCAACCACTAGATATGTGGTGAAGCTGGGAAGTTCCTTAATCTGTTGGAAGTCAAAGAAGCAGAATACAGTCTCTAGGAGTTCAGCAAAAGCAGAGTACAGAAGCATGGCTGCAGCTGTCTCAGAAATTATTTGGCTGGTGGGAATCTGCAAAGAATTGAAGGTAGACATTATTCAGTGATAGAAGACCTGCAATTCAGATTGCAGCAAATCCTATTTTTCATGAAAGAACTAAGCATATTGAGATAGATTTACACTTCATCAGAGAGAAGATTCAAGATGGAGCAATTAGAACACTTCATGTGGCATTAAAAGACCAAGAACAAACTTGTTCACTAAGTTTGAATGGAACACAGCATAAATACCTCTTGTGCAAGCTAGGAGTGTTAAATCTGTATACACTACCTAGCTTGAAGGGGGTGTTGAGGATAGTGAAAGTGATTAGTTGATTGATTAAGTAGTTAGTTAACATGTTAAACATAGTTAGTAGTTGGTTAGAAGTTAGTTAGTTGTTGATTAAAGTTGGTTAATATGCCTGTGTATTTATAAGGTACAGCAGTAGCTGACTTTTCTAACAAATTGAAATAAAAGGAAACCACTATCTTTTCTCTTCTTGCAGATCTCTTGCTGCATGTTGATTGTTCCTTCAACACTGAGAAATTGTGTGATTTTCATCAAAATATTTGTTTTGAGAAAGTTTCATGATTGCTCTAGACATTAAAACCCTATTTAGTTGTTGGCACAAAAGCACACAAAAAATTAAATAAACGATTTTGTGTATAAAGAAGAAGGAATGTACTTCTAACCAAACAAAATAGAAAGAATATGAGTGTACAAACACAATCGTTAGTACTATTTTCTTGTGAAGTTATGATCATATTTATTGATATCATTTAAATATATTTTTTCTTTTGAATATTTGTACTTAAAGTTTAATATGTGCATCATTTTGATAATAATTATCATCAAGATATTTTAATATTTTATTTTTATAAATATTATTACTCAAGTATGACTGCCATGAAGAGATAGGTGGAAAAAATATATAATTTTTGAAGAATGCAAAGCTAATGAATATTACAATTGTTATAGATGAGTGAAAATTAAGTTGAAAAATTAATTATGAAAAAAATTAGAATATTATAATAAAATATTATTATACTCTAACGAATAAATATTATAAGAGAATTTTACTTGTAACTTCGTGACCTTTTTTTTTCCTTGTAACCAATTAAACATCTTGCTCTCATAAATTTGGAATTACCTATTTTCCCGAAAAAGATGCTTATTTTGGAATGATTTACAAAGGTGTTGAAACCCATCAGGCCATTTCAAATACGGCTGAGATATATTCTAGTTTTAATTATGCATTTCTGACAACTATTACTTTTTTTATGTAATAGTAGAATTTTGAAAATTAATCGAACTTTTTATATATCCTTTAAAATATTTGAAATTATCAATTATTATAGTTACAAGAGTCCGTACCAATATAGGCCTAACACATATTTTTTTTATCTCGATTTATGTGGCCATGTGTGTGTATGTGTGTGTATTATATTTTGAAGTTGTTAATCATTGTGACTTATAACACATTTTATGTTATTTTTAAATAACTTGTTTTGTTCCAATTGTACTATGGTTCCATTGTACAAGAATAAAGGAGATATTCAAAACTGTAACAATTACAAGGGTATCAAGTTGTTAAGCCACACTATGAAGGTCTGGGAGAGAGTA
>JAABOM020025077.1:0-17989 GCA_011800125.2 Solanum clarkiae
ATATATATATATATATGAGAAGTGTGGATGTATATGTTTAGTAGTAAACCTTAAGCTTGAACTTTAAGTGAGTATCATAAAAAGAGGAGACAACAGGATGAGAGTGACACTGTTAGTTGGAGATTTAGTCTACTACGCTTGACATAGCATATGCAAGAAACTAAGATATTGGCTTGAAAGAAGTGTGTGGTTATGAATATGGCAAATGTGACACTAAGATGAAAATAGTGAATTGAAGCTAAGTCATTAGGTTAGAAAAAGGGGCTAAAATGTATATCCAAGATAGTCTGTGATAGTGAAAGACTTTAAGTTTATGAGTCACAGTAGTACCTAGGTAGTATATTAAGATGTCAACGTGGAGTAGGTTGATGTAAGCATTCTTTTTCATCCCTATTAAATTAGTCAATGGGGACTTATAGATAGATGAGAAGGAGTTCTCCATAATAGTCTAAGTCTTACACAAATGAGTTTATAGGATCACCAAAGTTGAGTGTTTACAGGTAAAAAGAAGAGGTCAGATTATAAGCATTGTGGAAAGTAGTTATGTTCGCCAATAAGAGTAGCAAATATAGGAAGATTTTTATAGAGACAAGAGGAAGTTAAAAGTGGTGTTTTTGAAGAGAGTCTTAGAGGCTATTTTATATATGTGACTATAGTATAACAGAAGAGTTTAAGATATCGTTGTGATTAGTGATTCTTTGACCATGTAGAGATATGTATAGCTTAGAAAGGTGAATTGATTCGCACACTTAGAGAGACGACCTTTGAGCTATGGAGAAGATGATGAGATGATGAAACAAAGTAGATATTGAGTTTTCGATAGAGGTGGGTTGATCAAGATGAAGTATCAATCCTTTTCCATCTCATATAGTCCTTATACTTCAGTCAAAGTGATATTTCGTTCCTGTCTGGTGTATGAGTGCCATGCCCATGGCCTAGTCCTATGCACGTCATGTTGATTCATGTTCATGTTGAGTTTCAATATAAGAAGTGATCTTACCTCATGGATCTAAGAGTTTCTAGTTCTATGTTGAATGAGATGCGACCTGAGTTTTACACTGCATACAATTCTGTGGACTCAGAGTGAGTTTTGATAGAAGAGTGAGATTGTACTTCATTATTAATATCCTCAAATAAGATTTCTCTATTTAAGCATGCTAATGATCTTTCGTTCCCAGCCCTTTGAGTGATCCTGCTTTCTAGTATTGATAGAAGTGTTGACGATAGTAGAGGAGTGATGGTCGACAAGTCAAGAGTTTGATTGATTGAGTGAGTTTTGAGAAAAGTACTCATTGTTATTCATGCCTTGATATTTACATTTACTCATCATTCAAGGTCGAATGATCTCAAAGGGGAGATAATGTAACACCCCATTTTTTTAAGCTGAAACTGAATCATCCTTCATATAATATAGGATTTTATTTAATGATTCTTAATTGTGTATAAGTGTTAAAGACAATTTCTTAATGTGGGAATAGAATTGGAGAGGATCCAAGGTCACACGAACCCTCTAGTATGAAGTTCAGCTAAGCTAAAACTTTTCCTAATGTTTGAGTTCTAACATAAGATTTTATAAGCATTAGATGGACCAGTCACGTTTAGGTTATGTATACATGCTAGGATCAATTCCTTTGTATTTAAAGTATATTAGATGTGATTTAGAGTCACACAGGATCTTTTACATCAAGTTAAGTCCAAAGAATTTCTATTGGGTAAGTTTTTGTATGAGTTGATACAAAGGTCAATTTCAAATAAGTATATCTTATAAAGTATAATGAATTAAGGATCCATAATATATCCAATCAAAGATATTTGAATTAGCTTTCCAATGCATCCAATTTTGCCTTAATCAGAGTTCGAAGTAAAAAGTTATGGCCATTTTAGTGAAGGGGTGCAGAGTTATCTTAAGGTCCGCAATCGGAGCCCGTCACGGACCTGATGCGGACCCTTACCGATACGTTACTGACATTTTTTTCTTTATATTTTGAGGATCGTTTTATCCTAAAATCTTTGGGTGTCTATTTAAGGTCCTAAAA
This sequence comes from Solanum clarkiae, assembly GCA_011800125.2. Taxonomy (NCBI): domain Eukaryota; kingdom Viridiplantae; phylum Streptophyta; class Magnoliopsida; order Solanales; family Solanaceae; genus Solanum; species Solanum clarkiae. Next base: position 2,037 of record JAABOM020025077.1, read on the forward strand.
TTTTAAAAATATCAATTTTCATAATAAAAAAACCCTCTCCATTAGTCCTAAACATAAGCGCTAAAGAATAATCAAGAAAGTCATCAAGTTAGGATTAGCTTTCAAGATTCCTCCTCAAGGGTTTCAAGAAGACGAATTCAAGAATCCTAAGAAAGGATTTCTTGATTCTTCTTTTTCAAGAATGTAGGTTCTTCATCAAGAACTCTGAAGATTTTAAGTCAAGAACTCAAGAATCAAAGAGAATTCCTTCAACTAATGTCCTTCCAAATTCTTTTACTTTAAAAGAACTACCAAGATTGAGGATTTTCTCCAAGAAAGCGAGTATTCATCAAACTTTGAAGGTAATATCAACTTTTCAGGCATGTAAGGCTACCCATAGTGTTGGACTGAGTTCATCCACACGCCCCACATATTTATTCTCCATAATTAAGTTCAAATAGAGTTTTACCCTAATTCTTGAATTCTAAATGAGTTAATTCCTCTTCCATTAAGTTAGATATGTTTATGCACTGAGATTATAATTATTACTATATCTTATATTGTTGGAATTTTGTTTGTGGATATTTTCCCATGAACTATAAGGAAGTTGATGATCATGACTTTCCTATACATTCTTTAATATTGAGATTGATGATTTTTCATACATTAAACAAGTATTTTCGAATAAAGATTTTACATGTTCTAGTAAAGATGATGACTTTTCTATGCATTGATAAAAGAGTAATTTAAACTAATATTGTATATTTATTCTATTGAGTACAAAGAGTTACATGTTGAGGAATATGTTTTGATGGAATGATGCATGCTTTAATGAGATTTTGAAGAAAAGTATAAGATTTACTAAAATGTTCTACTAAATTGGGGACTTAAGTTGAGATACTACTTTTAATTGTTAAACTAGTTAAACCCCAAAGTTACTACAAAAATCAATGAATCTTGATATCTTGCTTTAAACTCAAGAAAAGTATTAGTAGAAGTATTTTATAAACAGTGAAGCTTGAAGCCTATGATTTTAGATAGTTTTGAGAAAAGTTAAGGGATGTTAAGTTGGGCTAAGTCCCAAAGAGAAGAAAGTAATACTTTGAGAAAAAATATTCTTTTAAGTGTGAACATATAATTAATAATTTTGGGAGTAGTATTGAGCACCGATGTGAGCAAGAGTAATAATAGCTTGAACTCATAAACTACGTAGCCAGTGTAGGATAGCATTATACCAAGGTACAACTCCTCACTCGCCATTGAGATGGCCCAGTTTTTGGATGGATCCACTCCCCTAGTTTTGGATCCTTACCCCGGCAAAGTATGGGATGGCTCTGGTAGCGTGGGCAAGACGATGTATCATCATGAAGCTCATAGTGATGGTTGACGGTTAGAGAAACTCCCAAGAACTAAAGTTTATTATTTTACACAAGAAATTTATTATTTCTTTATTAAAGTACTTTTTTTTATCATGTTGCATATTTAATTGAGTTGAGCTATTTGCAAAGGTAAGTATTTGAGTATCATAATTTTTATATATTGAGTTCTGTTCATTAATACATTAGAGTCGGTATTTCTTTATATGAAGTTGCACTTTTAAATAAGTTCAAAAGCATATGTTTTACTTACATACTTTTGTCAATTAAGTTATCTGAAAGTTCAATTTTAAAGTGAGTATCATATTCTTATACTTTTTGGCTATTTATATACCGTACATTCCACGTACCGATGTCACTCAGTGCTGCATCGTTCAATGATGTAGGTATAGGTTTCAGAGATCCTCAGCAAGCACTTCATTGAAGATCTATTCGGTCGCAGATAGTGGTGACATCTCCTTACTTTCAGAGGAACCCTTTTATTTTAGTTCATTCCTTTTTTATTGTCTTGAGGTAGCTTTGAAGATGTCTTGACACCTTCTTATGAGTTGACAGAGTCTTCATAGATCGAGTTAGATAGAGAAAAGTAGAGTCTATCTTACTTTCAGAGTCAATTTGTAAAAACTATTATTATTTATTTCAGTTGAAAAATTGAGTTATTTTAATACAAGATATAAAATTATTTTACATTAGAATTTTCATGCCCACTTGAGTACTTTCTTTTTGTTTTATTAAATCTTCTGCTAATTGTATAAGTGAATTAAGCCAAGTGGTTCCTTTGAGAACTAGCAATGGTTTGTGAGTATCGGCTACGTCCAGGGTGTAGGATCAGGGCGTGACAGACACACCCCAGCCCCTTCTTGTCAGAGTTCTAGCTATAGGACATAACTCCCAGAAGTTTGAAAGAAGCAGTTCACTTCATGGACTTGTTCAGGTCCTCCTCAACCCTCATCAAGTCCTTCTCTATCACAAAACTTCTTTCTAAGGCTAAGTTCAATTTTAATTCTGCCTCCTTCAATTTTTCTTCCAAGACAGATACATTCTCACTAATCTTTCTCTTTAACTTAGCATCAGACTGACTTTCAGCTTCCATTAGTTTCAATAGTTCTCCTTTTTCAGTTTCAAGAGTCACAATCTTAACCTCAAAGTCATACACTTGAGTGGTCAATATAGTTTTTTCATCCTGTGATACATCTACATTATTGCTTAGCAGGTCCTTTTTAGAGGTTAATTCATAGATAGAATCAATAAGAACACTTGCTAATTTCTTCAAATTTCTGGTAGACTAAAGATCTAAGTTTTCTTTAAGATCTAACAATGTTACCTCTTCATCATCATCTTCTTCATCATCAGAGTAAGCCATGATGGCAAAGAGGCCATAATAGACTTAATCATCATCTTTCATTGCAAGTATGGATGAGTCTGCAGGTCGTTCTTTCTCTTCAGATCCACTGGAAGAATTTTCCTAGACTCTTAGTGCCTTTATTGTTATCTTGCCAGCAGCTGTCTTTTTCTTATATTTTTTCGGTACTTGGTCCTTCCTTCTATCCTTACCAGCTCTATGTCCTTCTTTGTGGTCACCCTTTCCACGAGGACACTCTCTGATGAAATGTCTAGATTTTTCACAACCATGACATAAGTCAGCACTACCATATGCACTTCCTGCATTGCCTTGTTTTGTCAAGTCATGACTCTTTTTCACAAACTTCTTGAATCTCTTGGTGAGATAAGACATATCTATACCATCAATCTCCTCATCACTTTCAATAGTCTTTAGTGCAAGTGATTTACCTTTCTTTCCTTCTCTTTTAGTTATATCTTTCTTTTTATTTAGCTCATGTGTATGGAGTATACCGATGAGAACATCAATTCTCAAGATTTTTAGGTTTTTTGACTCAGTAATAGCATCCACTTTGCTTTCTCAAGACATAGGAAAAACTATAAGAATCTTAAGAACTTGTTTGCTTTGACTGATAGGCTCTCCTAGGCATTTGAGCTCATTAGTTATTGCAAAGAATTTGGTTTCCATTTCTTGTATGGTTTCTCCTTCATGCATGATATCATCCTCATACTGTGATGTCAGCATGTCTACCTTGGATTTTATCACCTGTTCAGTTCCTTCATGGGCATTTTTCAGGAAATCCCAGATCTCTTTAGCAGTCTTACATGCTGAGATCCGGTTGTACTCCTCAACTCCTATTCCACACATAATAAGCTTTTTAGTTTTGTATTTTTTTTCTATTTTCTTCCTGTCAGCTTCAGAGTATTGTTGTCTAGTTTTTGGGATAAATTTGGTTGTATCTCCTTCTTTTACCTCAATCATAGGAACATAACGACGGTCTAAAACACTGTCCCAGAGTTCAATATCCTCAGTTATCAAGAAATCATCCATCCTACCTTTCCACCACCCATAGTTCTTGCCATTGTACCTTGGTGGCCTAGTAGATGATTGTACTTCCTCTAAGTTGAGTGGAGCAGCCATTTTTCACAGAAAATCTCAAGGTGTGAACCTGATAGAGATCCCTACTTTAATACCACTTGTTTTGAGTTAGCATGATCTTAGCTTGATAGCTTATCAGGTCCCTCATTGTATAATAACTAAAACTCAGAAGATAAACAATAACATAAGGTGAAGACACAACGATTTGTACGTGAAAAAACTCATTGCTCAAGGGAGGAACAACCACGACTTGTCACTACAGGATTTAACAACCAAATCCATAAAAGAGCAAAGTAAAGAAATATAACTCACACTCTATTTCTCTACTCTCCCTTACAACACCAACAACTTGAACAACTAGCACAAGCAACGAGCACCCACAAATCCTATTTTAATCCAACCTACACCACCTTAGTAGTTGGACTAAAAACACAACCTTACCTTTAGACTACAACACTATCTACAAGGTGTACTCTATACACGAGTCAACTAACACAGAGACTGATCACTTACCTTTATAGTTTAGGAGTGATCTTACACTTTTGGAACACAATACAACACACATAAACAAAAGAACTATATACCTAGTCTATTAGGTCCCACGTCTGAGTTTGTTGTATATTCTTGCACGAGAAGCCAAGAAGATGCTTTTCAACTCAAGAATACGCTTAATGAAGATATGCTTGAAAACTTGTTTTGAAACCTTAGACTTCTGTCTTTTATGCTACTGTGGAAACATCTTATGGACCACTGGTCCTTCAGTACAAGTCCGAAAGACTTTTCACCAACCACAACAGCTTTACAGGTTGTTTTACACAACTCGCTTCAACACAATAGCCTCATGATTTGCCTGGTCCTTGACTTAGTTTATTATCATCAAAACTTAGACTAGTTTATGTGCTCAACACATTTGTTCCCACACTTTACCCTTCTTTTTTCTAGCCAATTCGTTGTATTTTCTCTCATCTTTCTCTCCTAATAAATTTCTCATGAAGTGTGTGTTTGGCAGAGGGAAAAATATTTATCAATTTTAACTATTTAATCGGCTTAAATATTTTTAAAAAAACCATTAATTTTTCTCAAATTTAAAGAAAATGATATTTTTCAAAACTATCTTTTAACCTCAAATTATAGTATTTTCTCTTATTCCACTCCTACCACGACCCCCACCCTCCACCCCCTTAAAAAAATAAACTATTATTTTTTTTTAAAAAAAAATCCCTTTTTCAAAAGCTATTTTACATTTTAAAAGTTTATTTTTTTAACCTCATCCCCACCATACCTAACCCCTTGAAAAAAATCAAAAAATTTATTTTTTAAAAAAAATTTTCAGTTTTTTTTTACCCCTCCCCTTGCTCCGACCCTCACCTCAATATCACTATTCCAGTTGGATCTCGCATTAGGTACTGGGATCAAATCAAAATCAATTACTGGAGTTAATTTTCATATCAGAAAAATGTTTTCATTCACTAATCAAATAATAGAAAGTATTTTCATGAAAATATTTCAGCTTACCAACCAAACATGAGAAAATAAGTTAGAAACCAACTTATTTTACAAGAAAATATTTCTGCTTACTAACCAAACATGAGAAAATAAGTTAGAAACCAACTTATTTTCCAAGAAAATATTTTTTAAGAAAATATTTTTTAAGAAAATATTTTCTAGCATACCAAACACACTCGAACTATTAAAGTTTTTTTTTTTTTTTGTAATGAAGATGGATATATTAATATTAATATGACAGCATGCAGAAAGTCTCTAACATGTTATGCGCCAAAGTATGCATATGGACCACATCCTGATCCCGGGAAGTCAAAATGCATGATTTTGGTTTCCTTACATAACTTGTCCCCATATAGTCTGTCGGCCAAATTTTTTTTACATACAGTGGGGGAATTACAAAAATAGTGGTAGTGCCATAAGTTGTGGTTTTGCCGCTTCCTTTGCCAGCATGTCGGCTACTTGGTTTTGTTCTCTAAAGACATGCTCCAGCCTCACTGCTCCCAACCTTTCCATTCGCCACCTGCAATCAATTACAACATTTTCGAATGTTAGGTAATTCTCCTAAAACATTACCACTAGTTCCTTAGAATCAGTATTAACAACTAGTGGGGTGAGGCCGTGATTGTGGGCTATATGTTGCCCCCTCCAAAGGGCTCTAAGTTCAGCTTCCAGAGGCATGGCTTGGGGTATAGCTTGTGCGTATCCCAGGTTCCAGTCTCCATTATGGTTGCGAAAAATCCCTCCAATTCCAGCAGCTCTGCTAGTGGCATGGACTGCACCATCGACATTCAGTTTGTAGGTTCCATCACCAGGGGGTTCCCAAATGACAGTGATTGTGTGAGATGGGACTGTGTGCTTTTCAAATGTTCACAACCTGGTGCATAAACAATTTCATAGGCCAACTGACCTTTAGCATTGTTGAAATTGTTATGGTTCCTATATTTCCACAAGTGCCAGAGGAAAAAGGGTAAGGAAATGTCCTGAGTCAACACAGGGGATGGTAGTATCAGTATTCCTATTTTGGATCGTTTACCAAATTAGCTTAGCAACATGTCACTGAAAGAAGATGTGGGTGATGTCTTCAGCAGGGTGATCACATAACTTGCATTTCGGATCTATGTTAATGCCTCTTGCACTTAGAAGTGCATTTGTTGGGAGCTTTCCATGGAAGAGGGTGCACAAAAAGGTTTTGATCCTATTTGGTAGCTTTGTGTTCCAAATTTTTCTGAAGTCCTTCCCATTTGAGAACCAGGGTTCCCTAATCTGGGCCAATTGTTTATAAGTTGTAGATAAGGTAAACCTGTCATTTATGGTGAGCCCCCTGATCCTGCTATCTTCCTTGTTAGTGTTTTTTGCACATGGGTTGGTCTAGGATGATCTACTGAAGATTTTCAGGAAGCTGTATAGAGAGGGTGTCAAGGCTCAACCTTCCATTCCTATAGAGATCCACTATCTTATAATTATCTTCTAGCTCAAGGAGGGGGCCATGAACATAACTTCTAATTGATTGGCCATTAGGTAACCAAGTGTCGCCAAAGAAGTTAACTTTGGTTCCTTTGTGGACAATCCATTTTGTAACTAGGATAGCAGTGGCCCAGCCCAGCTCGATGTTTCTCCAAGTTCTTGAAACCACCCGACCAACAGGACCATTGTAGGGGCAGCTCTTGTTTTTGTTAGCAAGAATTCTCACCCATAGCCGCCCAGGGCACTCAACCATTCTCCATGCTAGACTGGTCAGCATAGATTTATTCCTGAGTTCACATTATTGGAGTCCTAAACCTCCTTGCTCTCTACTAGCAGTAACTGTGGCCCAATTCACTAGGTGCATTTTCTTTTTCTCCTGAGCGCTACCCTAAACAAAATCTCTAATAGTTTTATCAACTATGTTGGTGATTTTGGTTGGAAGCTTTATGTAGGTCATGATGTGAGATGGCAAGCTTTCCAAACATGACTTAGCAAGCACCACCCTGCCAGTATGGTAAGAGTGGTGTTTTTCCAACCAGCCAACTTTTTCCTCAAGTTGTCAAGGATATGATGGAAGTTCCGGTGCATTAGTTTATTACAGAAAATAGGAAACTCGGGATATTTGCCAAAGGAAAGGTGTTCTTGAAAGCCAAGTATGTCCACATAAGAAGCTTTTGTGGCTGTAGAGCAGTTTTTTGAGAAGAATACTCTTGACTTAGTAAGGTTAACCTTTTGGCCAGCCTGGTGGTACAACAACTGGAGAGTTTCCTTGATAGTGATGCAATTTTTATCATCAGCAACAACAAACAAGTTTAGATCATCAGCAAAGAAAAGATGTGAGATGGGACGTCCCCTTTGAGTGACTTTGAGAGGATTCCACAGGGCAGAGGCAACATGCCTATCTATCATTCTTGATAGCCTTTCCATACAGAGGATAAAGATGTATGGGGACATAGGATCCCCTTGCCTTATTCCCCTGGAAGGTAAGAAAGCATTCGTCTTTATACCATTGACAATAAACTCAATACTACTTATACTCATGTTGGACATGATGAGGTCAATGAGCTTGGAGGGAAAGCTGAAGAAAAAGAGAGTATCTCTAATAAAAGACCACTCAAGTCTATAAAAATCTTTTTCAAGGTCGATTTTGCGAATCATGACAGCTTTTTCCCTTTCATTTTCCCAAAGTGGGAAATGAATTCCTGAATGATTATCACATTATCATGAAACGATCCCAAAAAGTGCCCGAAAATATGCCTTGAAAGTGCCCATAATTGTAATTTCCATATAAATATAAATTCATTCATTATTTTGAAAATCTAACTTCATATTCTTGTTCAGGGGGAGAAATTGAGTGGGAAGTGGGTCTAACCCGAATTCTAGAGAAACCATATCAAAATCTGAAAATTACAAAAACGCAATTTAGGAGGGTCAACTTTAAAGGGGAATATCTCTTAGAACACAAAGAACTGGGTGTCCTACCACCTACCAATATAATTTATTTGAATTATCTTTTCGACGCACTTGATTTCACCTCATTCCGAGTTCAGATGAAGAATTTATGCCCGTTTTCATATAACTTATTTGTGCAAAAATGTAAATTTCAGTGAGTAATCCGCGTCACTTTCTCGACGCAGAGCACTGTTATTTTGGTCCTTTTTCTTATTTTGGTCCAAGACTTTCAAGTCTTGGGCCTAAAGGTTTCCATACTTGAAAATACCCATACTTAGTCTTATTGCACCCTCATATCAACCTAAACATTCCCCAATACTCACTCAAAAACTTAGACTAATATTTCTCTCAAGATTCAAGTCCCAAAACTCAAGATTAATCTTAAGAATTTCATCAAGGATTTCATTCAAGCTTCAAGTCTCCATTAAAGTCTTTTTCAAGAGCTTCTCCAAAGCTAAGGTATGTGGGTTTCAACCATTGGGTCCTTTCACCCATGGTGCCCAAGCCTCCTTTTTACTAATATTACATAGTTTAAAGTTTATTTTACATATAGGTTTTGTATATTAAGAATTTACTACAAGTGATTTGAGTTCGTGAAAGTATGGTTGTTTTAGCATCTTTTGAGCTCTAAATCTTGGATCTAATGTTGGATTTGATAAAGGGCCTTGATGTATGTTGTTTGAGGATGTTACAAAATATTGATTAATGGTTTTACATGGGATTTACTTGCATGTTTTCACTCTTGAATTGCATGGTTTTACACTAGTACTACCACCCGCCAAGTATTTGAAAAAATGTTCGGGTTAGGGTTTTTGAGGAGTTGTTGGTCCAATGCATGTCTTATGAGTTGAATGACTATCAGATGATTAAAGGGATATATATTTGAGTTTTTAAAATATATAAAGCACCTACGATATTGCAAGTGAATTAGTGGGCTCTCATGTGGTTATGTCCTTGAGGATTGTGATGACTTATTGAGTCTTTGTGCTAAGACCTATGCCCTTGCAAATTGTGAAGCTTACTAGAAGGGGTTATGAACCATGTTATATATTTTACCCTCTAGTGCAAGGCAAATTCCTATATGTAGGGGTTATGAGCTATGTTGTACATCTTACCCTCATGTACGAATGTTATGTTACCCTTGATGGGGTTATTATACTCTTTATGAGGTTATGTTACTCTTTGTAAGGTTATTCTACTCTTTATGTGGTTATGCTACTCTTTATGAGGTTATGCTACTCTTGATGAGGTTATGTTACTTTTATAAGGTTATGTTACTCTTTATGAGGTTATGCTACTCTTGATGAGGTTATGTTACTCTATATGAGGTTATGTTACTCTTTGTGAGGTTATGTTACTCTTGATTGAGGTTATGCCAAGTAGCTCACATGAAGGGGTTATGAAGCATGCTATCTCTCTATCCACATGTTCTACCCATTACCTACTAGAAGAGGTTATGACCTATTGTATATCTCTCACCCTCTAGTACGAGGTACTTAGATGATCTAATCATGTCACCTTATTATATTAGTAAGCTATGTAAGTATGATTATTTCCAAGCATGTTTTACTTCAAACATCATGCATGTATGTCATATTGCTATATACTCATTTATTGCCTAATTATGCATATCGATTATGTGCTTATCTCTTGTCGCATTGCATTCTGCATACTTAGTATATTCTAACGTACTAATGCATACTCTATGCCTACATTATATCACCATGTAAGAACTAGAGCCTCGCTTGAGCATCTCCACCCACATGGCTAGTACGGTTTCACACAAACTTGTTGGTGAGTCATCCATTCAGGGAACGTTGCTTATTATCTCATGCTATGTTCTAAGACTATCTTTCTTTTATATATGTATTAACTATGAGGGTGAGCTCAGTTGCTTGTCTTGGCCCCCGATCTTATCTATGTAGTAGAGGTGTTGTTGGACATGTTATGTGTTATGCTTGAGCTTTAACTCACTTATGATATTCAAGTTATTTAAGCATAAATCTCTCTCCCTTTAGTCCTAATTCCCCTTGTTTATGTTTCTTATGCTGTTTTATATTGCTTCCGCGATTAAGGATGTGTTGATGATATGCTATGAGGCTTATGTGAGGTTCCATCGGCTTCCCCATTCACTAGTCACGTCTAGGCCCAAGGCTTGGGTCATGACATATCAGAAGCTCTTCTATTTGCAAGGAAGCTGGATTGGGTAGGAGTGATGAGGTAAGGAAGAAAGGGTTTGGTCCTGTTAACAATGATTTTAGTCACCACCTTATATATGGTGTTGCACAGTCCAATAGGCCTGAAGTTCCTGAGATTCTTACTGTCAGGGGACTTGGGAATGAGGCAAATGAGGGTTTGGTTGGCTTGGGGGAGGGGGCATATAAGCTTGCTCAAAGATATTCCTACAAAATGCAATTGCCTGAGGGCCTAAGGCTTCCCAATACCTTTGATAAAGTAAATGGTGTAACCCATCAGGTCCAAGAGCTTTCAAAGGCTTGAAAGATTTGAGCGCAAGGATAATCTCACTATCTCTAAGAGGAGAGGCTAGAGACTGCATCACAGACGCATAGGTAGCAGAGGGGTGGGCAAGGCAATCAATTCTTTGCCTCTTGGACTGAGAGTGGTCAGTCTGATAGAGGTTTTTAAAGAAAGCAAGAGTATGGTTAAGAATGTCCTTTTGACTCTTACACATATTGCCACTATCATCTTCCAAGTTCAAAATTTTATTTCTCCTTATTCTCACAAGAGAGGTTGTATGGTAAAAGTTGGTGTTAGCATCCCCCTCACTAAGCCAATTGATTCTAGACTTTGTAAGCCACAAGTCCTTTTCAGCTTTTAGAAGGCTATCATACGTGTCAGTCAGCTCTTTCTCAAGGTTATGCAGGAAGTTACTATGGAAATAGTTGTCTGATTTTTGAATACCCTTTAGTCTAGCCCTGATGGTTATGAGTTTCTTAAAGATATTGCCAAAAACTTATTTGTTCCACTGGATCCATTCTTTTTTAAAGTAGTCAATGAAGCTAAGCAAGTTAGAGTTGCTTCCAAAAGTGTAGTTAAGAAGGTCCCTAAAACTAGGATGGTTGCACTGCATTAGTTCCATACGAAAAGGTTTAGGATTTCCACTATTTTGGTTAGAATACAACTGGAGTAGCAGGGAGTAATGATCAGACTTAATACGGGGAAGATGAATGACTAGGGCCTCAAGATAGTTTGTTTTCCAGGAGTCATTAGCCAGGCATCTATCAAACTTCTCAAAGATGAGCTGGCTTTGGTTCCTATACCTTTTGTTGGTCCAAGAGAACTTTTGACATTGATAACCTAAATCTATCAGGTTATAGTGCTGAAGACAAGACCAGAAGGTTTTAGCACGTGAATTGTTGATGTTATTACCCCCTAGCTTCTCCTTTGCATGAAGAACTTCATTAAACACCCCCCTAAGTAACCAGTCCATAGAATTAGTATGTTTTAAGGCTTTCAGCTCATCCTAAAGAAGCTTTCTTTTTTCAAGGTCTGGACTGGCATAAATAACAGAGAAGAGCCAAGAATGAGTATTAGAGCAAACCTTAATGCGCACATAGATATCTTGCTGTGAAAAGGATATGCTATCCACTTTTATCATATCATCCTTCCACATGACAACTATTCCTCCAGAAAGACCCTCATCTGGAGATTGGATGTAAGCATCATACTTGAGAACTTCAGTATAGTGCTTGTGATCATTCATTTTTGTCTCCAAAAGTACTAACATGTTGGGGCTATATTCTCATAATTACGTCTGAAGGTGGTACTATTTGTCCCCTTTGTGTTCCATATGATGAACTTAGTCATGATAGGGGGATGAGGGTTGGTTGTCCAGTTCCATACTTCCTTCCCTTTCCCATTCAAAGGGGTCGGTGTTAGAGCTATTGCTGCTGAATTCTAGTCCGTCTTGTTGAAAATGTCGAGAAAGCAGGTTGTCACAAACTTTAGGCAGTGAACAAAAAACGATGAAGATGACTCCTTCTCCACCTCCTTGTTCCGTAGATTCTCCAGGATGCACTCCTCGAAGAAGTAGTCGCCTAAACTTGCCAAGATTTCCTCCATCTCTTTGTTGTTTTGTTTTAACAATTCTTGGGGTGAGTTTTGTTGCTCCTAGGGTTGGTTTTGTGTCCTTTCTATTCCTGGATCTTTTGAGTTGAGACTTACGCTCCTTAAGTTCGGCATTGTCATGAATTGGATTGTCTGAGTGCTCGAGAGGTAAGGGACAAATGGAAAAAATAGGAGTCTTTGGAAGGTTTGAGTCATGAGGCACCCCAGATCCTACATGGTCGTCATGTTCATGTTTCCGATAAGCTGCATTCTCTTTAGTGTTTTCATCCACAGCTGGCTCCTCAAGCTCTCCACTGCATGATCCAACCCCTCCATTACTATCTGAGCAAGGTAGGCTGGGGTTTGGATTAGCATCACCACTAGCTTGTTGTCGACTATTTCTTAAAAGATTAATTGGCGATCGCGAAGACCTTATTCCAGCCATGACGTAGCCTGATGTCCTGGTGGGAGAGGGACAATCTAGAGGATGGTTGGAAGTGGCATGGGAGGTAGCTGATTTGGGTTGCTGGAGCCCATTGAGAGGATCAAGTGGGGTGGTTACATAGCCACATTGTTCTATTAAAAGTCACTTCAATCTGAAGAGTGTGATGATTATTCTTCTCGGAGTAGTAAACACCTTGAGTCGGAGAAGATGGGAAATATTTATTAGGAACATTTTTAATTTGGAAAGGGGACTTAGCAGGGCTTTTTCCATAGTGTTAGATTGGTGTTTAATTTTACCATTAAATTTGTATCTACTCTGGTGTTGGTAGATGGTTTTTGGTTCGTATTCGGTGGCATTAACTTGTGCAGCCATTAATGGCGCCTCTTGGTTGTTGGCAAGTTTAAATGACTGGGCAGTGGGTCCCTTGCTCTATTGGGTGTGAGACTTCTCTTTCTGCATTTTCCCACTTTGTTTTACCGCCTCCTGACTTAGGTCAAGTTGATTTGGATCAACGTGAGATGGGCCTGGCTTGTCATTGGGCCTTCCTTCTGCGTTGGGCTCTTTTTCCTTTGTGGTGTTGTTGGCTCTGTTCTGGGCTGGCCCAGTCCCCTTTTCCATGTTCCGTTGTCAGAGTTTTCCCCAGCTCCCTTGAGCTTTCCCCTTTGCCAATGTTCCTCTTGGGGAATCGAACAACTTCCCGCTCCTCCTTTTGGGTGTCCACTTGGGGTTTGGCTGGTTTGACCTAGTTGTCTTCATTTCTTCGATTAGTGGTCTCGCAGGTCAAGGATGTATGGCCAAGTTTCCCACAGCTGAAGCACAAGATCCCTTCTCCCTCGTGTAGGACCTTCTGCTTGTGGGTACCTATGAGTTTCTATCTAGATTTTTCCCACAAAATATGATTTTGACTAAATTTTATCTGTGCATAATTTTTATTTGAATTTTAAGTTAGAAGTAATATTTAGATATACGTTATTCTTTTTAGATTTTAGCTATAAAATTACACAAAATATATTTATTTTTATACATGAAGTATGTATGTGTTTAGAGCTAATTAAGGTAAAACCGTTCAGAAAACAATGTTAGCTTGATTTTGCTCTGTAAAATATAATCTATAAATCTTATTTCTAAATATAATTTATAAATCTCATGTCGATGATGAATATTTTTTGTCATTTATAATAATTATTCCTAACTAATATAATAAATGGTTAATTTTGATTTCATAAATTCACTAATTATTGCTTAGATGTTTTATGTCATTTGCAAAATTCACAATATTATGTAATATAAATGGTTAATTGTCAGTTGTATACATTTTAGAGGACATGTATCTCAAAAGAGAAACCAAAAAGGCCCATCTATTTTTTATCATTAACTTTTGCTAATTTATTTTGGTTTCTTGCTAGCGTTAGAATGTACTTTTTCTAAATAAATTCTTTAAATATTTTAATTGATCTTTGCTGAAAGTGTTTTAAGACATGTAATTTAGAAATTATACTTCAAAAATTCGATTCTAATTTGCATTTTAAAATTCAATTGATAAATTTAATTTCTAGAATACAACTTAAGCTAAACCGTCATCTTCCATATTATTTGTTATCTCAATTAACCTAGAATTCATGTACTCAAATTTCACTTGCATATTTATAACAATTTTTAAAAAAAGTTTATCCTTTTCCCCCCTTTCCTACGGGAGGGGAAGAGAACAAGAAAGCAAAATAACAATATTAAAAATAGGATTCGTTTTGCCATAAAAAATATTTATTTATTTATAAAATAAATTTTTACTTTATTTGAAATTTGTATTAGTCAATAAGAATTTCAAATTCATCTTGAAGGTATATTCAAATTTTAAAAAAATAAGTTACAATAATTTTTTCCTAATTTATTTTTCACTTTGGATATTTTATTTAAATACAGTCAAATATGAACATTATTTCAAATATTTTCTACAAAACATATGACTTTAACTTTCAAAAATTTTAAAGTATTTTCAAAATTTATAGTCAAACTAGGGGTGTGCATCGGTCGATTCGGTTCTATTTAGTACATTATTGGTTTAATTTATCAGTTTTCAATTTTTAAATATGCTAAACAAATAAGAAATCATTAAAAATAATTTATATCGATTTTCGATTTACCCGATAAGAATGATAATGAGAATTTGCATTAATTAAAAAATAAATAGGGTATGAAAACTATGTTTACAAACTTGCAAAAACTATTAATTAATTATTTACAAACTAAAATACTAAAATGAATAACTAATCGCTTAAGTATTATAAGAATTAAAATATGTAAAGTATTATTATACTCCCTCCATCTCAAATTATTGCTCAATTAATTAAAAAAAATAAATACTTTTTGTACCATTTACCTTTTGCTCTTGTTAGTTTGACTGGGGGTAGGTAGGAAAGAAATGATAAAGTGAAAAGGGTGGAAGAGGGTGAAAGGATTGGCACACGAAGTTAATGATGGGAGTAGGACCCACAACCCCATTGGTTAAGTAAAAGGTGGAGGATTAAATTTGACATTTAATTTCAAACTCATATCAATTCTTTTCAAAATTATCAAAAATCTCTTCTTCTTCAAATTTATTGATATAAAAAATAAAATCAATAATAAATACTAAAAATTAGGAGCATTAATTATTAGTTACACTAAAAAAAAAAAAATTTATAAATTTATATCAATAAATATTACAATTTTGTATCAAATAAAAAAATTTAAAAAATAAGAATTTTTCGTAATTATGTAAATATACATTATGTATTTGTGTAATTTTTATATTAATTAATAATGTTTTTTATATTAAATTATTTATCCATTCAGCCTCACCTACCATACAAAGTTGCCATATTTAGAGCAAATATGGGTTAAACCCGTTGGGTTGATCTGGTTTAAC
Organism: Solanum clarkiae; assembly: GCA_011800125.2. Taxonomy (NCBI): domain Eukaryota; kingdom Viridiplantae; phylum Streptophyta; class Magnoliopsida; order Solanales; family Solanaceae; genus Solanum; species Solanum clarkiae. The sequence continues at coordinate 17,672 of JAABOM020025077.1, forward strand.
TTATACTAATTTAATAAGATTGGGCTATGATGATTGGAGCTCATTTAAAAAATTATAATTTAATTATAAATATATAAAAATAATATACTTGTAAAAATATAAATTGACTTGGCAAAGCCCGCAGTGCACATACAGATGGACTGGATTAACTATTTTTTGACCCCCAAAAAACAAATCAGATTCATTTAATCTGTCAAATTTCAAAGCTTATGTGAACTAGTCTGAATTGGGCATGCATGGGTGTCACTCATGCATAAGACGGGAATACAATATCACCTCCACTACAGTATAAGGAACATATGAGATAGAAAAGCATTA